>NJES01000008.1:0-86127 GCA_002591395.1 Ophiocordyceps camponoti-rufipedis | reverse complement strand
TGAGGTGATGTGTTGTGCTAGTGGTCGTGGTGTAGAGGATGAGTAGTTGTGTGTGAGATGGTGTGTGTGGTGGGGGGGGTGAAGTGGGATGGGGAGGGAGGGGGGTGGGAGGGGGGGGGAGTTGAGAGGGGGGGAGCTGGGTGGGTGGGGGGGGGGGTGGGAGGAGCGTGGGATGCCCTACCTCTGGACCCAACCGCATGGATCACGCATGGGTCGTCATGGGGGGTTTTGTGTCGCGGCCTGGCTATACGGCTCGGCGGCTTGCCTGTCGAGGCGAGTTGTTTGATGGGGAAAAAGACGGGGAGATTGGGCAACTACAGCTTCGGTAGTGTACGACGTCTGCAAAGGGGCACTCGGTTCGTCTAATGTGCTTGATACCTAGTATCTTCCGACCGTGTAGTTTTGCTCAGAGTAGAGGCAAGTGATGAGCTCTGTGTAGGGTGGCAAGTGGTGAATACCGCTCAGGCGCAGTTAGATACATGAGCCGCCTCTCCTGTCCACAAAGTCGGATCCCTGGCCGGATATCCCTTTCCGCCAACCAAATCGAACCCCTATCCATCAAGTCGAATCCACATCCATCAAGTCGGACCCTTTTCATCAAGACAGTCCCCTGACGACAGACTCTCCGGCATCAAGAAAAACGAAAAGAAAAGACATGTATGGCAAGACAACGAGAGCAAGGAAAAACCACCAGGCAAAAAGAATGCAGTCCATCGTCCACCAACCAACCAATCAACCAACCAGCCCCTCATCCCTCACTCCGCCGCCGGGACAGCAAAGCCAACAAGAAGGGATGGCTACTCCCCCATGAAACCATCCCCGCGCCTCCTCACGGCCGGGTTGCTCCCCCCGCGCCTCAGGGGCGGCATGACGTCCAGGAGGGGACCGACGTGAGCGCGAGCAGCGTCGTAGGCGTTTCGGACCCAGGCGGCCAGCCTGTTCTTGTCGAGGTGTTGGGAGAGGAGCTTTGCTTCTGCGCGCATGGCGTCGAGGAGGCGGGATTGCTCTGCTGTTGCGTCGGTGCGGAAGCGGCGGTCTAGGACGGTGGTGAAGACGGCGAGGGAGTCGGTTGGGTCGGGGGGTTGGAAGGGTCCTTGGCTTGACTCTGCCATGGGGTTAGCTTCTGGGGATAGGGGGAGAAGGGGATGGATGGGCTTACCGAAGCGGATGCAGTCGGCAAACATGGCGTATAGCTCCGTCTCGGCCACGCGGGCCATCACCTCGTCGTCGTCCTGAAGCTGCGTGTCGTTGATCCGCGCCCAGTCGTCGCGGAGGAAAAGTCTCCTCCAGATGAGGCGCTTGGCGTCCTTGCGCTCCTCCTCGTGGCAGGCCAGCTCCGCCACCTGGAGGGCCATCCAGAAGGGGTGGCAGGGGAGTTCGTCTATGGCCTCGGGCGAGAGGGCGACGAGGGTGAGCAGGTCGATGAGCGTCATGGCGTCGAGGACCTGGTTGTCGAGCAGCTTGGCCATGCCGTCGCTGAAGAGGTGCAGCAGCGCCTTTTGCCGGCGCGGGATATTGGTGCTGTGGGCTTCGAGCGCGAAGCTGAGGGCGGCAGCGCTGTCGACGGCGTCGTAGGTGCTGTTGAGCATCTGTTCGTAGAGCATGTCTTGGATGTAGACGACGGTGAGCTCCTTGCCGATGCGTCCCATCCGATCCTGAAACTGGGTCTCGTCCGTGTCCATCTCCATCTCCGGCCTCAGCAGTCCGACCATTGTCATCGTCGTCGCATCCTCCTCCTGCTCGGCTTCCTTCTCGGCCATCAGCGCGAGCCTGCCGAGGCTCAGCTCCACCTTCTTCTTCCACAGATGATCCTCAGACTTCAGCGCGAGGTCCACGAGCGTGTCGGCTGCGTGGCCGACGTCGTCGTCCTCTCCAATGTCGTGGATCCACGAGACGTGCGCCAGATGAGGCCTGCTTCGGAAATATCGCGTCTTGTAGCCGAACTTGTCGATGTTGAAGTCAAAGACCGACGAGATGCCTTCCTTCTTGAGAATGGCATCGTAGACGGGGAACGCAAACGGCTCGCCGTACTTGGCAAAGCACCCTTCCATCTGCGCCCTCTTCTCCCGGTACAACTTGGTGAGCCTGTTCGACTCCGAAACCGGCAGGCCCGGCTGCTTGAGCCCCAGGTCGATGGTCTCCAGGTGCTCCAGCAGAACGACAGCCAGCCCGTCGAGGCAGCCGTGCTTCTCGGAAATGGCGGCCGCTGCGTCCCATTGACCAGCCTGAGCCAAGGTCAGCGGCTTCTCGTACCGATCCGAGTCGTATGCCTGGACAAAGTCCTGCAACTTGGCCTGCTCCGGAGCCGTCCCCTTTCGCCCCGGGTTATCCCGTCCCCAGCGGGCATGCTCCAGCAACGCGAGGAGCATACCATCGACGATGGCCGGCAGGTCGCGGTAGACGAGAGCCATGGAGCCCGAGAGAACAGCGACGGGCCCGAGAGGCGTCCTATGCGGGTCCGGGTGGTCGACCAGCCACTGATTGGAGAGCTCAGCCAAGCGCTTCATGTTGTTTGCCAGGTAGAAGTTGCCGGTCCAGGGCTCCGGCATGTCTCTGTAGTCGTCGCGCAGGATGCCCATCCTAAACAGCTCCTGGTCGAGGCCGTAGAGAGCCAAGTTCTTAGAGCGAAACTCGAGTGCGGCCTTGTGGGTGGTGATGTTGACGAGCATCGCCTCGTGCAGCGTCGACGTCATGCGGTCCTCGACGAGCAGCTCGTCCTTGTACATGACCTTGATGACCTCGTACGCCCAGGCGGCCAGGAACTCGAACCGGTGGATGTCGTTGATGAACCAGTGTCGAACGGGGTCCATCTCGCCGATACTCGTGTTGGGCTTGCCGGTGTTGATCTCGTAGACGAATTCGACGATGGAGCCGACAATGGTCTTCTTGTCGTCCGCCGGGCGGTTCCCGATGAAGGATTCGTGGAGCTTCCAGAGGAGCAAGGCGGCGTGCATCTTCTCGGCGTTGAACAGCAGCTGCCAGCGCGTCTCGCGGTCCAGCTTGGTGCCCATGTTCTTGAGCTGATTCATGAGCTTGTCCAGGGCCTTCGACCGAGCCAGCAGATTGTCCTCCATCGAGACAGGCAGCGTCGAGAGGTAGGGAGTCGTCGAAGTGAGGATCTCGCGGCTGACTTCGAGTGCCGCCTGGGCCGTCTCGTCGTCGCTGAATTTAATGTCCTTGCGTCCGTCAAAGACGAGCGGGTTGTCCTGTGCGAGGCCGAAGAAGACGGCCTGCTCGAGCTTACCCTTAGCAGAGACCCGAGGAGGCTCCTCGCTTGCGAATCTCTCCGCGTCGTTGGCCACAATGCGCACCATGCCCGCGCCCCGTACCATGAGCACGGCGGCTGGGTTCTTCATCTTGTGCCGAGCAGCCCGGCTGTCTTCGTAGACGAGCGGCGCCTCCTCAATACCAGAGCCGACGACATCGTGAATATCGCCCTCGCACAAGTCGACAATGTCCTCAAACGACGTCGGCAGAATGTGGTTATCCGCCTGCAGCTGCGACTCGGGAGACGCCGGCGGAACGGCAACCGAGGCCACGACGGCTGCGTAGTTGAAGACGACAAAGGCCACAAGAGCCGGACGGGGCAGGTAGATGCGAGGCCTGGCAGCTCGACCGGAATCCGAGTGCCTCCAAGGGGTCGAGTAAGAGGTGATGGGCCGGATCATGCCAATCTGGCAGTCCTTGGGCGTCAGCGCCATCTCCATGAGCGCGTAACGCGACGAGCCCCGATGGGAGACGCCGACGAGCAGGAGGAGGTGAATCAAATCGGGATCCTCGCTGGCAGTCGCGTCGCTCAGACTCGTCATGTGCTGATACTTTTGTTCCAGTGCTTTGGGCACAAAGGTGAAGTCGAGGGCTTCGAAGGATTCCGGGGGAAAGTCTCTGGCCCTGGGATCGGCTCCCTGCAGAGCAAGGATCATGGACTCTCGCATGTCGACGTCGGCCGTGGGCTCGTGATGGCCGCCCCGGTGGATGGTCCAGGACTGCATCTTGCCCTTGCTCGACAGCGAGACGACGTTGTACTGGCCGACGCGAGCCGAACGACTGGCGCGGACGGCGGCGACATCGCCTCGAGGGGTGAGATGGGTGAGGGCGAAGCGAATGCTGCCGAAGAAGCCGCTGGTGGACGAGGTCGGACCGGTGCGCATGAACTGGACCGAGATGGCCGGACGGCCGTGGTTGTCCCTCAGGCTCAGGTGAGCCAGGCGGCCGGTGCTAAAGGTCAAGACGAAGCCTGCGGATTCGGCGCTGGCGATGGCGATGACCTTTTCTCCAGAAAACATGCCCGATATCATGTGTTCGACTCCGGCTCGATCCCTCTTGATGAAGGCAAAGGTGGCGGCGCTGGATATCGACTCCCAGTAGACGACTTTTCCGCTGCCGGCCATGACGACGACGAGGCCCGGCTCATTAGAAGAGGTCGAGGGCGAGACGAGGCTGGCCACGGGAAGGGGGTCGCTGGGCTTGGAAGCCGAGGGGAGGGCAAAGGTAAAGGTTTCGGGGGATTGCGTCGACACGTTGTAGGGCCAGACGACGGCGTGGGTGGGCGTCACCGACATTGCGTATCCCGAGACTGGAAAGATTTCGCCGCGTTGGCTGCCTATAGGAGACTGGTCAGCGAAGTGACGAAGGAGAATCTCTTCGTCTTGGGTCGTTTCGTACCCGACCATTCAGACCGAATCCTATCCGGCAAGGCGGGCAGCTTCAAGACGGAGAAAGCAGCCGTGTTCATCTGCGAAACAAGCCATCAGTCAAGAAGCGACAAGAGGAAGACGAGAGCCGGAAGCGCAACGCACCAAAACCAAACCACCAGCCCCCTTGGTCGCGGCACGATCGCTAAGCTTGGATTTCTTGGCCCTGACGTTGAGCTCTCTGCGCGGCACAACGTGGGCATCCTCAAGTCTCGCATCCATGACGGGCAGCTTGCCGTCATTCCTCAGCTCGGCCAATCCAAACTGAGGCTCCGGGTTGACAAAGGTCTGCTCGGTGAGCGGGAGGCGCTGCCGCTTCGCCTTGGGCTGCTGGACGAGGCTCTCGGAGCTCTTGGGGCGCTGGCGACGACGCGATCGAGTGGCTGTTGCCGGGCCACCCTCGTTAGCGGAAGGGGAGAACATGATTTCGACGGAGGGCTATGCGTCTGGAGTGATTCCACGGATGTTTTTTTTCTCTGGTTGATCGCAAAGACGCGGGCTCACAGGACCATGGCCCAGTCGCGTGCCGAGGGAAGGTCAGAGGGATGTGAAGAGAATAGGTCTGGGAGAAAGGTGATGGATGGCGAGGTGCAGAGATGATGTTTGATGGTGGTGGGAAGATTGACCAGAGAATTTGTAGAGGAGAGCCTCGCGAAAGGCCAAAGGTGGAAGCAGCTGTTGATGCCGCTTTTATCTGTCGAGCTACCAGCCTATTGTACGGGTACGACAATAGAATGAAAAGTTATCGGATAGCTGTGAACACCCAGCAGCCACTAGCAGACCAGGCTGTGGTTATGCACTGTGCCGGCTGCACCCCAGCCTCCACACGAAGTGGGTTTGCGCCCCTGCAGCCTCGCCATCTCCTTACACCGCAACAGTGTGAATTAAAAGGGGTGCAGCTCCTTGCATGTACCGGTACAGCCAATGCACCGTCACAACCGCCAGCCTCGCACGACGAGCCGTGCGCTGTCTGTCATTGTCACAGCCTCGGGCCCGACTCTGCTCCTCGCAGGGGGCTCCTGTGGCCGCCAGGGGGTTCCCGACAAACAAAGACGGGAGTCATATCATCAGTAAGGACTATCGCAATTCATCGCTCGCTCAGCCCTCACAAGCTCGTCACACCCGGCGTCCAAGCCTCCCCAATCCTCTTCATATCCTCTACAAACCTCCTGCTCGTAATCTGCCTGCCCCCCTTGCCCCCCAGCGGCGCATGCTCGTCCGGATCGTAGAACGGGTTCTGCAGCAGCCTCACGTAGGCAGCCTGCATGGCACGGAATACGGGCTTCAGCTCGCCCTCGCGCAAGCCGCCGCCTCCTCCGCCGCCTCCAGCCCCTTCTCCGCTGTTGCTGGTGACGCGTCGGCCGCGCATGTCGACGACGCAGATCATGCGCACGCCCGTGTTGGTCTCGAAGCCATAGGCGGCGAGTCGGTCGTCGATGGCGTGCAAGAGTCCCACGTCGCCGGAGAGGCCGATGTTTGCTGCGGAATTGCGCTTCGCTCGGAGGTCGAGGATGTCGACTGTTGACGAGAGCAGGAGGGAGAACTGGAGGGGGGTGCGGATGGGCGCAAACGTGTCTGTTGCTGGGTCGTGAGAGGGAAAGATGGATACGTGAAGCGGGTTGTTCTTTTGCTGCGCGTTGGCTTTTGATGATTATGATCGATAGGATAGATAGTTGGACTCACATTGCGCCCGAGGACGCCGAGGCAGGCGATGGACGGGATCGCCGTCGTCATGGCCGCCAGTTTGGAGACGGTCGAGGTTGAGGCTGCGAGGGTGTTGCTGGATACCGCCGCCCTTGACCGACTTCCGTTTTGGGTGCCCCCACTCCTTGTCCTCGCGGCTGGAAAAGTCAACTGGAATCAGCAAGTGTTCTTTTCGAAGCGAGTCTGTATCATCCTGCCGCAAAATTCTTGAATCAACTCGCCTCTTCGTCGATGCTGCTCTACTAGCACCTCAGGGACTTCATCCACACCTGATCATCAACAGCTGTTACCGAGACGCTGATTCTGACCTGACTTGAAGTTATCTAGAGCTGACGATGGAAACATCTCCTGCGAACATGCACTGCGTTATCAAACAGACAGAGCGAATAGAGAAAGCGTCATCAATTTCACCACTCGATCAGTTGTTTCCAGTCCAAACTTGTCTCCGTCCATAATCACTCTTCCCACCAACAACTAATAGCAGCGCCTGTTCCTCCAGCGCCTATACCCACGGCACCGACACCCACCATCCCAGTACGCCCACGGATCGTTGTAGCACCGAGGCTCCCTCCAGCTCTCAGCAGTCTCTGCGTTTTCAGCCGCCACCTCGGGGTTGGCGGTGACGGAGCCCATGGCGACGAGGGCGGTGATGAGGAACTGTTTGACAAGCATGTTGACGATGGTTTTAGATGCAGTGAAGTCGTTGAATTTTGCGTAGGGTTTATTGCTGGCTGAGCTGTGATTAACCACGTCTTGATACAGCGGCAAAGCAGGCTTATATACCTGCAAACGTCGTCTCAACAGCAGTACGCTCCCCTTCACATGTGCATCTCCATCCAACTGGCCACCGATCGATTCAATTGTAGCTTGCTGACGCCCAGCCAGCCATTCAGCACTAGACATGCAAGGATCACCGGAACTCCAAGCCGAGTATCACAGCCATCACGGCAGAAAGTGCCGAAACTAGTCACTCACTCTCCTCAACCAAGCACAACCCCAACGAAGCAACACCCAAACTCAACCAGCCCGTCAGCCCAGTCACCCTACGTAACCTCACCCCCAACACGAGTCGAGGATCCGCCAGCGGGTAGGGCTGATGGCAGGGACGTCTACGGCCCGAAGCAAGGCTAGCGGCGTGAACGGCCTTGCCGACGAGCCGTTGGCCTTTGCCAAGGTGCCTCAGCGACGCACGGGGTTTGGAGGCTCACTGCTGAAGCTGAAGCTGAAGCTTGGATAACAGGCGTCTTTATGGGGGAGCAGCGGGAGTTTGGAGAGAGGGTGATGTCGGATCCCAGGGTTTGTGCGTCACGGATGTTCCGGCCTACTGTTGATCAGTTCCTGGGATTGCAGCGGGAAGAGAGGGCGGATATCGCTTTCACAGAGTCCTCGTTGTGAATGAGCAGCGACGGCATGTGAACACCAAATAGCTAGCTTGAAGCACTGATCATCATCGTGGCCCCTCCGCCGCTACACGCCAGGACTACGCCGCCGCAGTTCCGTAAAAGAGCGACTAAGAAGATACGCAAGAGCACAAGCTACTACAAGACTCAACTCAAGGGCTTACAGAAGCGAACAGACTGGCAAAGATCATCCAGCTGATTAGTCTATCTTGGCAGCCAGTGTCTTGATCTGCGTCTCGATGCCACTCGACACCTTGGCTGGGCGTCATCGTGAGCTATAGCTTGGATGAAGTCAGGTGGTAAGTTTGGGGACATCACGTTCTGTTTCATGGCTGCTCTACGCAATCAGTGAATGAAGCTCGCAAAAGAATCATGCATCACTAACAACAACATCCGCTCATTCAAACGGCCATTCTCAAAGAAGAAGAACGGCAAGCAGTGAACTCTGCGCTGACGACAATAGAAATTCATCACCATATTAACCAAGCCCAGACAGTCAACAACACTCAATCCACCCAAAGAAACCACCCACCCAACCCCAAACCAACAGCAAAACCCATCAAACAACACCATACAAACCCCCAAGGTCCAACACCACCACTCAAACGCACCGGGTATCTCCCAACCAACCCCCCAACAACCGCTCAAACCCGCCGCGACCCCCTCCCATCCGTCCCATGCATCCGCCGCGTCCCAGCAGCCTACAACACCATCAGCCACCGCAAACGCCCCCCCCCCGCCTGGATCAGAGCACACCCACCTTCAGACCGGGCCGACGCGTCAGCGTGCCTCGCAGACGGGTGAGAGCCCCGCTGAGCTTATCCATGAGCGTCGTCTTGCGGCGCTGGTGGTGGCGTGGACGACGGGAGAAGAGAGCCATGATGGTGTGCGTATCTTTCAAGATGCAGCTTGTGTTGTGTATTCGTAGAGTCGGTTTGATGCCTGGGCTCGGCCCAACAGCCTCTTCTTATACACAACGTCTTCGTGACCAGCGCCAAAGACGTCATGGCACAGGCATCAGCAGCGGTAACACATGACGTCAAGCCACGTGCCCCCCTCCAAACAAACCAAGGCCCTCAACTCCAAGAAACAAGCCATCGTGACACACACTCAAGACATACTTCTATTTTAGCCTATGAATACACGGATAAACCACAAAAGATGGGAGGGAAAAAAAAGAGTAAGGATAACACGAATAATACATTCCCCCTTCTTTCCCCTTCAAAGAGCCGATCCATCCATCTACCTCCCCAAAGGCGAAGGATCCCCCTTTTCCTCCGCCGTCGCAGGCTCAGTCGAATAGTCGCCAACGCTCGAGGTAGTCCCCTGCTTGATGCCCTTCTCGCCCTTGGCGCCGATATACTTGGCAAAGATCTCCTTTCCCCTCTCAAGGATCTTGGTGAAGTACTCCTTCATACGCTTAAAAAAGTCGGCTAAAAAGTTCTTCTTCTTCGTCTTCGGCTGTTTACTTACCGCTGCCAAGTCCTCGCCAAACTTGGTCTTGGGCTTGAACAAGTCCAAGAAGGAAAACTTCTTGGGAGGCGTCGCTGCCGCCTTGGTCGCCGTCGTCGTCGTCGTCGACGCCGCCGGAGCCGGAGCCGTCGTCAAGTTGCTCGGGAGGAGCAGGGGAATGAGGGCCGCCTTTTGCCTGACGGACAGGGGTGGGAAACGGACGCTGTCGCTCTGAGCCTGCTTGCTCTGATAGCCCGTTGCCGCTCGCAAGTTCGAGTTGGGGGCCGTGCTGGCCGTCGTGTTCTGCGTCAGTGACGTCGTTTCCGCCGTGGGCGTCGACGTGGGCGCCGAGGTGGCCGCCGAGGTGGCCGTCGGGGAGACCGCCGACGTGACCGCCGACGTGGGCACCGGAGCAGCCACCGGCGTAGCCACCGGCGAAGACACCGGGACGGGCCTGTCCATGCCGCCGTAATACTCGGGAGGCGCATGACCGTGCTGCTTGTCGTGCTTATACCCGCGCCACCCGTTCCTGAATCCGCGACGATTGTCATGCTGAACATGGCTAAAGAACGGGGGCTTCACCCCCAGCGGAAGCAAGTTATCGTTCATCCCCCCCTGACGCATCGAAGCCACCCGCGACGAAGGCCTCGGCTGCTCCGGATACGTCTGGTTCAAGCGAGCGACCCCCTCCTGAGCCACCTGCGAGTCGGCCCTCAACGGCGCGCCGAGCACGCCGCTGACGAGGGCCAGCGCAATCACCGTCGTCTTCATCATGGCCGCTGACTCTCCACCAATCGGCACAGGTTAATCGTCCGCTACCAGAGCGAAGCAAAGTCGGACAATAGGATATCAAAGGAAAGCAAAGAGATTGGCACTCAACGTAAATCAAGGAAAAATCGTCTAGAGACGGACTGTTGAAGAGATGGCAGGCCTCGTGTGTAGACAGACAGACGAGCTCACAATCCAACCTCTCGACGCAAAACCCCGTCTTCGACTCTTCCCAACCCAGCCCTTATATATCCCCCTCCCCTCTCTTCCTTCCACTAGCCATCAAAGTCAGCCTACAGCTGCGATGCGTTCTGCCGCCTATTGTCTCTCCCCCAGGAATTCCCCGACCCTCCAGCCCGCCACCGGCCCGCTGGAATTTCCTCGAGGCCTTCTGCGAATCCCCGGTGGCGGTCCCGAGGGGAAAGGAATGCAAGGAATGGGCACGTCATGGCTCGTCGATTTCTCATCCTTTGTTTCGTTTTGTCGTCACGTTTGTCGTCACGTCGGTGCGTGGTTGAGTCTCGGAGAGCCATCAATCATCATCATGGCCTCGGGACTGACTGTCCAGAAGCATCTCCGTCGGATCGATGCAAGAATGAAGACCAAGCCCAACAACGTCTCACCTCAGTCTGCATCAACTGTCCAGATCCATTAGCTTGCCATGTCTGCACTCACAATGTCTCCCACTACACGAATAGGCGCCCGTCCGTTGCCGAGCCCTGTCCGAAGTCCTGATCCCGCCTACCCTACACCCTTCAGATTCCTCCCCCGTCTCCGTCTCAGTCTCAGGCCTGAGGCGTGACAAGAACCGGTCCGGCGCGGCCCCACTTCGCGGTCCAGCCCCCGGTCCGACCCGCCGCCGTTGAACCAGACCCGTGCCGGCTCATCTTTTCTCCTACAATCATGCAAGTTCGTCTCGTCTCTTGTTGGACCTTCTGCCTAGGCAGTATCTATCTATGTGCATATGCGCACGCCTCCCCGCCGCCGTTGCACCGTTTCGTCACGTCACGTCGCTTGCTTATACCTGCCCTTCCTTCACTCACACTACCCTTGCCCTGCTCTGCCGCCCTGCCAACCAGCCGGCCAGCCAGACATGCTGACCGCCAAGAGATATCGTCCAGTCTCGGCTCATCCGTAAACAAATCTCGACCAGTCGCCCACACCAGATACAGAGATCGAGAGAGAGATCGAGAGAAGAGGCTGGATCATGTACGTGCCTCGCGTCAGTAGCAAACACACATCACCAACCATCTTCGCATGTTACTTCTTTCTCAGCCGAGAACTCGCCTTCGTGGGTATTCATTTCACACCGCAACACTATCAATAGCAAACTATCCTCCCCCAACGCCACCCGAGGTCCCCTTCCAACCCCCCTGTCATGCTGGCATATGCTCGCGCGCCGTCTATGTCTTGTGCAATGTCTGACCCGTGGTTCCCAGGATAAAATGAAAAAGGGAGAAAGGAAAAGAAATCAGGCAAAGGGTAGCAACGAGGACAACAGGTTAAAAAAAAGAGACGCAGGCATGAGCCTCACTCGACCAACACGACCCAAGAGACACAGGTAGGTAGCTCAGGCCTTGGTGATGCACTTTCCCTCGACCCACTTGGCAAACCGCACCGTCGGCACGTCGACGGCTCTCCAAAACACGTCAGCCCACCAGATGACCGTCGGCACACAGAAGCAAGCTCCCAGGACGAAGCCGGCGTTGTACCAGTAACCGTCGACCCCGGTCAGGCTGTACGCCCACTTCTCGAAGTGGTAGCCGACCGTGTGCATGGCCGGCCCGTGCATGAGGTAGAGAGCGTACGAGATCTTTCCCAGGTACTGGATGGCCGGGTGGTTGAAGAAGCTCTGCCAGCCGCTCGAGTGGCCCACGGCGCCGACGAAGACGATGGCGCCGGCCGACTGCCAGAAGCGGTACTGCTCGGCCGTCCACCAAGACGGAATCATCGACGTCAGCAGTCGCCAGCCGGGCGTATCGCTTCCGCCTTCGTCGGGCTGGCATAGCAGGTAGATGCCTGCTATGCTGACGAGGATCCAAAACCCCCTTTTCCACAAGGGACGTGCAGGTGCAGTCGCCGCCTTTTCGTCCTGAGGCAGGGCGGGTGGACTGACGTGCGCGGCGCGGATGAGATCCCATTCGGCGAGGAGCATGCCGCCGAGGAAGAGTATCAGATCCCATCTCGAGTGGCGGTATGAGAACCAGAGGAGAGCGGCCACGACCAGCAGCCGAAACCTAGTCCGCAGCCGGGCAGTGCCGATGATGGTGAGGAAGAGGAAGAGGGAGCAGCGGAACTCGACGGGAATGGTCCAAAGATGCACGTCGTAAGCTGTTCAAGACAGTGTCAGCGTCGAGGTTGATTCAGGCTGAGGAAGGAGAGGGGAGAGAAGAGTAGGGGAAAAAGGCAAGAAAAAGGAAAAAAAACAATAAAAAACAAGGGGACCGGGGCAACTCACGAATTCTTCCGCCATCCATGTCCCAACCAAAGACGTGCAGGAATCTGTACATCTGCCACGACCAGTCCCTCAACTGCTCGTAGGTAGTGTCCATGCGAGCGGGATGAGGCTCGGCCACGTTGCGCATAAAGGTCCTGTCGTTGGCAAACTCGCGGGTCCATTCGTAGGCTCCCAGGCGGAGGAGACAAACGATCATCAAGGTGGAAATGGCCGGGGGCAGGTATAGGCGAAGGCCACGACGAAAGGTCAGAGAGCTCATGGTGGCGGAGAAGTCGGGCAGAGCGCGGGTGCGAATCAGCTTGAGCGGACGATAGGACAAGGCGTAGCCGGAGATGACGAAGAAGACGCAAACGGCCTGGGGGCCCTGATACCACAGACGGAGGAAGGGGAGTTTTAGGATTTCGTAGTTTTCGCCGTGGTAGCCCCAGCTCCTGGCGATGAAGAAGGCCTGATAGGTGTAGTGGCAGAAGTAGACGAAGAGGGCGGCCAAGCCGCGCATGCCGTCGAGGTAGGCGGTAGGTGACAGGCGTGAAGGGCATGTTTGTTCGCGGGCGTGATGGCGTTGGAGAAAACTGGGCGTGAGAAAATTGACGAGGCGTAGTAGCAGGAGGCGCCAGGGCGTCGAGGCCAAGCAGGCGGCGACGGAGGCCAAGGGAGACGGGCCGCGGCGGAGCATGGGCTTGCTCGGGGACGAAGGCTTGCTGAGAAAAGGAGCGGCGGCGTCGAGTTCGACATCGGCGTCGCTGTCCGTGTCTGAGGGAGCGACGAGGACCATCTTGTCGTCGAAGCAGGGTTCGGCGTGGGGTGTCATGACGCGAGTCGGGGGGATGGGAGAGGGAAAAAGAGGGAAGGCGGGCGTGAATCAGAGAGAGAGAGATGTGTAGGTAGAGAGAGGCAGTGGAGAGACGGCGAGGTTGAGAGGGTGGGCTTGATCTTGGTGGGCTCGTGCCCGGGCCCGAGGGGGACGCGAGGTCGGTTGCACCGCTGAGCAGAAGAGGAGGGGTGTTGGCTCTTGAACTAGGACAAGGGTCGACAGCGGAGGAAGTGGAGGTGGAAGAGAACGAGGGCCTCCTGAAGGGCCAGGCATGAACGAGGGCGGTGGAGTGATGGTTAAAGTAGGTATCAAGGAGAGGAGGCGAGGCAAAGGGGAGTGGGGGGGCGGGAACGGATGACAGGAGGAGGAGGGGGAAGAGAAGAAGAAGAAGAAGGAAAAGGAAAAGAAGAAGAAGAACCCAGGAGAGGATGAAAGAAGACGAAGAAGGCCTCGGGAGAGGAACACAAGGGTCCAGGGGGGAGGTCGACAGAAGGCGTCAAAGGGCCGACAGCTGGCGGAGACGAACGTAGACGAGGCTCATCACACCTCGATCCATGCCTCGCGGCGGGCGCATCCCGGCGAGAAAGAGTGGGGGGGGAGTGGAAAGAGATGGGTGGATGGAAAGAGCGAACGTGAAGTGGGAGACTGCACGGGAACGGAGGACTGGGCTGGAAGGTGCGATCCAGGTACCTGCCCTGTCTGCCCTACCTGCCCTACCCAGGCGGGCAGACTGGTCCATCGGGCAGGGCTCCCTAGGTACCTACCAGCCCGGCTGTGGATGGATGATGATTGACACCTGGTTGCGGCGCCAGCGCATTAACGCCGGCACACCATGGCCCAGTTGAGCGGTGAGGTGGCTCAGGATTGGGCAGCGAGGGTGGGACCCCTGCGCGTCCGCAAGAGATGCCCCTACGAGCCCGGGAGGAGGCTCCCCAGCATGCGGGAACTTCTAGAGGGTACAGCCTCCACTCCTCTAGCCCACCCACCAACCTGCGGGAGGCTAGCGTCCATCCCTACCAGGTACGGGCCGCGGGGGATGGCTCCACACCGGGCGGACGGCAGGCAAGAGCCGGTGTGCGAGACGAGATCCGCGATGCACGGCAGAGACCTCCATAACTACCTGGTAGGTACAGACAGACGGCAGCCGTACATGTAGACTTCTGGGTATCTACTTAGTCATGAGCATGACCTGCATCTTGATCATCATCACCACTATGAGTACCGATCAGGCAGGCAATTCAAGAGAACCTCATCGATGGATATGCATAAAATACGAAGACTGCCCAGAAAATAGCCTCGAAAATAGCCTACACCATCAATCCCACAAGACCCGCCCTCAGCTGCGTCAAGTGGGTGCCAACGAGACCCGCCCACCGCAAAAACAGCGGCCATCACCAAGGCCCGCCCACCGCAAAGGCCAAGAGCGTGAAATTGATGGCCTGCAAGCGCCGTGACACCGCCTCCATCAGCCATCGTGGCCACCAGCCCGTCCATCCAAAGCTACCCGTGCCACAGCTGACAGCACATCAGCTCCGGCAGCCCGCCTGAGCTTCTCTGCACATCACCGTCGTCATTTGTCTCTGCCTGCCCTGACTATGATCCATGTCCGCCCGGGCTGTAACGAGTCGGCATGTGCCGGAGCCGCAACATATCCCATTCACCACACACACACCACACAGATACATACACACACTCACATACGAACACAAACACACGAATACACGCCCGGATCTGACACGGCCAACAAAAAAGACCCAGTCTCCTTCCCGACTTGCCATCCTACTGCCCCAAATACCTACTTCACCTGACCTCCCCTCCTCGAATTTACCAATACGAATCGACGCCTCGGCCGCTTCCGAGCAAAGACGTCCCCTCGGGCGCAAGAAGCAATCCCGCCCTTCCCTCCTCCTGGCCTGTCTCAGGTCCCTCGCCAATAGGATCCAGGGCCCCCCCCCTCTCAAGCTCCATTGAGAGTCAGACATGTCACATCCATGACAACGCAGCCGGCCGCTGAAGACCACTTTCCTTCCTTTTCCCGCTTGTATGTAAACGGCGCTCAACTTTTACAGATTGCCAGAATATCGGCTCGTTTTCCGGCCTTTTGCTCCTCGACGAACACGACGCCACCCGTTCGCGGTCCGTCGGCCGCTCCCCTCCTTATCCTCCGCGACCAGAATAGAGTCCGACGAGTGTTTGTGTTCGTACATGTTTCTTTCATCCAGCTTTCAAAGCGAGAATGCAAACAATCGTCCCTACCTAGCCACATTTCTCTTCCCCCCCTGCCACCCCATCATGACCCTCTCCTCACCCTCAATTCCTCAGCAACAGCCCTTCTGACTTACGTATCAATCTTCCGTGCCCGTGGCGATCTCCGAATATTTTCGACTTTGCATGTGGCTGCCAAATGTGCCCAGTCACACTGGAATCCCAGCAGCCAGGTTCAACTCCCGTCCGCGCAAAGAGAAGAAGCGTCGAGACCCTCTTGTCAATGACCTATCACACGATACAATCTAAGCCCACTATGTAGACTATTAGATGTTATGCCCATGCTTCTGGGAGCAGATACGAATACATACATACATATAATTCGTACGTCCATCCATCCATCATCCATCCTTGACACAACAGGGCTCCGTCTGCCTCCCGGCTTCCGGGTGCCCGGGCCTTGCAGCACTCCAAGTTGGCGACGTAATTTCCTCTTCCTGGCAACATGCGTGATTCGTTGCATTGATTTTCAATGCTAAGCAAGTACACCTTGACTTGGACGGCTCGACCATACAAACGATGGGCTTCATCTGAACCGACATGCTAAACACCAACGGCATCCCTCCCGCCTCCCGCTGCTGCACCTCGATCCCTTGAAAGCACTCCCAGAATCCTTCCCGATCATCGGCCCGAAGAGCTGTCTGGGACAGTATTCAGAGGTTGTCGTGACGTCACCATACCTACCGTCACTCGTTCAACCATCTCTTGCCAAGGGCGTTGAAATCAACGAGACAACTCCACGAAACACGCTTCAGTCTATCTCTCAATGCAGGGTTCATATCAACCTTTCTTCTTCGCCATCTTGGGCCCTTTGTGACAGACGAGAGAAGCAAACATGGCTGTCGAGTCCGGACCCCCAAACGCCCCCAAACGCCATCATGTCGACGTGTCTCTGATCCCATAGCAACGTATGTCTCCGATCACATACTGGTCCGTCATTCATATCTCCGATCACATCTGCCTTGCGGAACAGGCTGACGGCAATCTCGCATCTCCTCCGCTCAAGGCCCCTCAGTGCTCCAGCCAGTCGAGGAACTGGGGCGTGAAATAGCTGACGACAATGGTGGCGCCTGCCCGCAGGATGCCCTCGGTTGACTCAAAGGCCATGGTCTTAAGGTCAAAGACGCCCGCCTTGGCGCCGGCATGGATCATGGCAAACTCGCCACTGACCTGATAGGCGGCTACCGGCAGGTCCTTGCCAATCTCCTTGGCGTCGCTGATGATGTCGAGGTACTGGCTGGCCGGCTTGACCATGATGATGTCGGCGCCCTCGCCAATGTCGCGGACAATGGCCCGACGCGCAAGTCCTCTCCCGCCCGGCGGCAGCTGGTAGCACTTGCGGTCGCCGAATGACGGGGCGGAGCCTGCGGCGTCGCGAAAGGGACCGTACAGACATCCGGAGAACTTGGCCGAGTAGGACATGAGGACCGTCTTGTGAGCGATGCCCTCTTCGATAAGCTTGAGCTTGATGGCCCGGATACGGCCGTCGTTCATGTCAGACGGCGCGACGCAGTGGGCCCCGGCCTTGGCGTACGCAATGGCCACGTCAGAGATGCGATCGACAGAGAGCTGGTTGTTGAGGCTGCCATCGTCACGCAGGATGCCGCAGTGTCCATGGGACGTGTACTCGCACAGGCAGACGTCGGTGCAGATGAATATCTGGGGGAAGCGCTGGCGGATCTGGCGAATGGCGCGGATGACGGGGCCTTCGGGGTCGTCGGCCGCACTGCCCAACGCGTCCTTGGTTCCGGGCTTGAGCGGAACGCCGAAAAGGATGACGGATCGCAGGCCCTTGTGGACGAGAGGCTCGAGGAAGGGCACAAGCCGGTTGACGCTGAGCTGGTGTTGACCGGGTAGGGAGGGAACGAGGGTGAAGTCATCGTCGCCGTCGGTGACAAAGAGAGGATAGATGAGCATCGACTATTGAAGCAGTCGAGTGTCAGCGGCAGACAGCATTGAAGCGACGTGGATAATTCCCCTTGCTCACCTTGGTCAGCTGACGCTCAGCCTGCCACGATCGAGCCAGCGGATGAAAGTAGCCGCCATGCAGCTGACTGGAGATGTCGCCCGAAATGCTGACGCTGGTGGCAGCCGTACTGGCATACGACATGGCCCGCGAGATGCGCGACGTCCGCTCATCAGCGGTATTGGAGCTGATGCTAGACACGGCCAATCCGGGACGGCGGGGAGGCGCGGCATTTGCGTCGCGGAGAGCGAGATCTTGAACGAGGCTGGAGAAGGACATTGTGGCGAAGAAGATGGGACGTGGCGAGGAAGAGGGGACGTGCGGATTAATATCGTGGGCGTCGATGACGCCTTCGAAGGCGCGTGATGAACAATCTTTGACAGAAGCTTGTTCCCGTAAGATTCGAGCCTAAAATGGGTAACGACTCGGTAAGATCAGAGGGCGCGCAACAGGAGGCTGGAAGAACAAAAAGGAAGAATCTGACGCCAGCTGAAGATGGGATTGAGATGGATGGGAGAAACGAGGTCAAGATGCCGATGGAAGCCTTTCGCCCCTCGACTGGCGGGTTTCGGCTACCAGCCAATCAAAAGACGCCGTTTGCTAATTGGCGCTGCAAGTCAGCCGCCCCGATGTTCGAATCCGGAATCGGAGTCTCCCTCGGACGCGGCCGGAGCGGGCGGGCACGTGCCAGCGACGAACGCTATCGAGACACAGGCATGATGGAGTAACATCACCAGAAACTAAAAACTACGCATTAGAAAGACCGCCATTCACCATATCAGCCTACAGCCCTCGCAGCACCGTATTGTCCCGCTCCCCGAGAGGCCGATACCGCTCACGCAGCACCTCCTCCGCCGCCCGCTCCATGCCCGCCCCGCCCTTCTCGAACCGCTGCCTCAGAGCCTTCTCTACGGGACTCTCCCCAGCAGCCTGCTCTTTCGCCACCGCCACAACCTCGGCTTCCGCCCAGCCCACCGCCGTCTTGACCCGGTCCAGCGCCGAGGCCAGCACGCCCTGCGCCTTGTCCTGCGCCTCGGCTCCCATTTGTCGTGCCTCGTCCTGGAATCGGGACGCCGCTCTTCTCGTTTCGTCTTCGGCTCTGGCTGCCACTCGTCTTGCTTCGTCTTCGGCTCTGGCTGCCGCTCGTCTTGCTTCGTCTTCGGCTCTGGCTGCCGCTCGTCTTGCTCCGTCTTCCATCTTGGCCGCTGCCTGCGCGCCCTTCTCCTTGACCTGGTCGAGCGCTTCCCTAGCCCTAGCCTCGCCATCCGCCAGCCTCTCCTCTCCATGCTCAGCCCACAGCGCCGCCACTCTCCGCTCAAGCCCTTGCCCAATAGCCGTCCAATTCGTCTTCTGCGCCCACCTCACCGCACGTTCAATCTCTTGATTCCAGCGGTCCTTGGCCAGCTGTTCAATCGACACCGTCGTCGACCTCGGCTGCTGCCATTGCCGCGCATTGTCGTCGGGGTCGGTGATGTTCTGTATCATCCATTTCTGTTCGCGCAGAAGGCGACTCTGCGTCTCGCGCTTGCGCTGGAGCTCTGCTATTGAGATGTAGGCGAGGGAGAGCGTCAGCGCGACGCCACCCGTCTGTAGAGATGCGTCAGTTCTGTCCAGATGCCGTAGGGAAGAAGTCGCGCACGAAGCCTGTGATGAAGCCCATGGAGGTAAGCGAGCGGCTGGCTTTTATAGTAGCGATCTCTGCAAGACGGCAGAGATAAGGATTGATGGAAATGCAGGCCCAAATTCCTTATGAACGGCACATCGTCTTGTCCGTCTTCGAGAGCTTCATTGATGATTCGATAGTTGTGACGTAGGCCGTTAGAGCTAACCTCGCCAGAAAAGAAAAACCATCCTTAGTCAGCACTCTCTGCGAGGCTGAGAAGCTCAACCGACGTCGAAAAAGCTCGATTAACAAGCCTCGGCCCTCGCCCAGAGCCCCGACAAGACCAATGGCAGGCGGCGCCGTGCGATTTCGGCATCTGAGCCGTAAATCATCGGCGCGAGTCGCTCTTCTACGTGGTCTCGTCACCCAATTAGTGCAGTATGAGCACATTCAAACCACCTACGCCAAGGCAAAGGAGGCCCAGCGGATGGCCGAGAAGCTCATCTCGCACGCCAAGAAGGACAATGATCCCGCCCGGAAGAGCGCCTATGGCATGCTCTATGTCAGCTTCTCTTTACTTTGATGGCTCTGCTTAGGTGTCGGCTGACAAGCTACTTTCCACTCTCAAGATGCCCAATCTCCTCATGCCCAAGCTCTTCGGCGAGCTTCGCACCCGCTACCTCAACCGCGAAGGCGGCTACACCCGCGTCCTCCGCACCGAGCCGAAAAAATCCTGGGACCAGGCCGAAAGCGCCATCCTCGAATTCGTCGACGGGGCCCGCGACTCGCGTTTCATGATGACGGCCAAGGCTGTCGCTCGCGACCGCTTCCTGGGCAGGATGTCGACGCCACTGACGCAAAAAAACGTCAAGAAAGTGACGCAGTTTCGCCCCGAGGCTGAGTTTCAGCGTATGGTGGAGAGATTCCTCGCTCTGGAGAACGAGAGGCAAGTGGACGACGACGACGACGACGATAAAGATGACGGAGAAGAGTTGGATTCAAAGCCGGATGACATCGACCTCTACGACGAAGAAGATTTCGCCGATGACGCCCAATACCTGAAACTCAGGCCGGAAGACAACGTTCCAGGAAACCCGGAGCCTGACGAGGTCGCCTCGCAGGAGAGGGCTGCGGCCAAGAGGATGGGGCCTATGATCGTCCCCGAGTCGGTCAAAAAGGCGGCCAAGGAGAAGAAGGGCGATAAGCCGGCGACGTGACGCTTCTGAAGGACGTACACTACGCTTCTCCTGGGCGGCACGCGTCGAATGCTCACGGGACAGAGAGTGACGACTTTGGACGCACCACATCCCATTCTCCGCTTGTTAAGACTGCCAGGCAGATAGCAGCGGCGTCTCGCAATCAAACGTCCGCCTCAATAAAAGTCAAACGTATCACCGCGCTCCTGTAGCATCTTGGCCACCCTCGCAGATCCCACAATCCTCTCCAGCTTCATGGCGTCGTACCTCGAATACATGGCCCTCACCGTCCCCTGCCCGACCTCGATGGTCATGCCCTGCTCGCTCCTACTCAGGAACTCGCCCGCCACCTCGCGGTAGAAGACGGGATTGTCCGGCAGGCCGTAGAAGATGACCCTGTGGACGCCCCTGATGCGATAGCGCCGGAAATGATGGGCCCGCTCCGTGTAGAGGAGGAGCCGATGGCGGCCCGAGGCAAAGTGCGAGCACGCGCGCGACGCGTCGGGGACCTCGCTGTACTCGGAGATGGCGCCAAAGGTGACGCTACTGACCGAGGCCGAATTGGCAAAGTAGTTGCGCACCCGGACGAAGTCGAGATACGATGGCACGAACAGCAGCGTGCCGCTCGAGTCCTTGGCTCGCCTGACGAGCGTGGGCACGATGGCCGAGACGAAGTACTCGAACCTTGCGTCAGGCTCCTGCTCCACCGATGTCGGCTGGAAACGTGAAAAGGTCTGCTTGGCCTTGATGCCCAGCTGCTGGATCACGCCGCTGTACTCCGGTTGAAGCCGCGCCTTGCCGGCCCAATTGTGGCAGTGTAGCCGCTGCAGCTCCGACAGCTCAGGCGTGTTAAAGGCCGACAGAATCACCGTCTGCCGGTAGAACTTGGCCTGGTCGTCGAGATACCAGGGCCTCAGCCTGCTAAAGTCACAGCCGTGTGCCTCGGCCGGCTGCCGGTTCAGGTGCTCAAAGATGTACTCCACGTGGTCCCAGTTCTGCATCAGTAGGGCGTCGGCTTGGTCCATGACGACCATCTCGATGGAGCTGAGAAAGTCCCAGTCCGGCCTCGCCTTGTCTCCCTCAGAGCCCATGGCCATCCGCAGGCCCAGCGGACTGGCCAGCAGTATGTCCGAGTTGTAGAACTGGGCAAAGTATTTGATCGTCTTGCGCGTGAACTTGACACCGATACGGAACATGTCGTCATCGTTGCCATCGAATAGATCCACAAAGTCGGCCGGCCTGTCGTCTTTGAAGCTCGAGCTCTTGTCAACGTATGAAGCCTCGAAACGCTTGCGGTTTTCCAGCTGGTCCACTTCACATAGGTGTTGGATGGCGTGCATCACCCGAGCACACGAATTCCTCGTCGGCAGAAGGAACAGCACCTTGGGACGGGTAAAGCCCTGGTCTCGAAACTCGAGCTCCGTTTCTTCGCCTTCCTTTGAGAGTTTGTAGCTATTTTTGATGACGCGATCTCGGGTCCTGCCAAACTATTAATCATCCATCGAGTCTCGGACAGAAAGGCACACACTTGAAAACGTGGTTGAGCGCGTGAAGACAGACCAGGTGTCTGAGGCTCTCAGAGTTGCTCACCGTACGATCGCAGTGTAGCACGTCTCGGTATTCGAAGAGCAGGGGCGCCAGCACGCGCAAACCTTCCTCGAGCTTGCCCAGATGATTCGCAGCGGTCTGCTTGAGTTTTTGCTTGAGCCTCAGACTGTCGGGTTGATCAATGGGTGTTGGAGCAACTAAGCGCACTTCCGGCCCCGGAGACGAGAGTGTCGCCCGGAGCGGTTGGATGAGCGCACGCTTCGTAGCCCATTGCCCCTGCGTAACGGCTTCAACATCTTTCTTCACGCTCTTCTCATCCGGGCGAGCGAAGTGAACGTCAAAGGGATCTGCAGAATCATCCTCGTCTTCCGAATCCGAGACATCGTGGGGTTCTGCGTCGATTCCGTCATCTTCCTCCTCTTCTTCCGCATGGTCGACATCCTCATGCTCTTTCTCAGACTCAGAAGCCTGTTCGTCTTGGGGCAAAGGTGATTTATAAGAATTTTCAGGAGTGTTCTCATGCTCTAATTTTCGCCTCTTGGCCTTTGGAGCTGCGTCGTGGAAGCTCTGCAGGAGAGTCTGGTACGGATGTAAAGGCTGCTTCTCGTCCTCGTCATCTGAAGCAATGGAAACTTGGTCATTATCCGTCACATCTTCAGAGACGCTCTCTTTGTCGACATCCTCCGGCCTGTCAGGAAATATCAGCATCACGATAAGCTGCGAAATTGTCCTCGACGCACTCCTTGTCTGCCAGCCGGCCGCCATGAAATTGCCGCGTCGGACCAAAACGACTCGATCCTCGACCCCTACCCCTTCCTCGAAAACCGCGGCCGCGAAATTTCCCGCCCCTTGCACGAGGATTCATTGGAAAGATGAGCGTTGTGGCAGGCCAAGTTGACGTTGATAGAATCCCAACCTCTCACCCACAATATGACCGTAGAAAAAAAACTTCAGCCTCGTCTCCAGCCACAAGCGCCACGGCGGGGCCGCAGCCTGCTCCCCTGCGCCACACCTCTTATCGCGACTTATCTCAACCACGCACATCCCGAACCTGGCAAATCGCAAAATTCAGCGACGTTGGTTCTCGCCGTCGCGCAACGCTCTTCATCAACGCAAACCTGCCCAGCATGGCCGCTGCCACCGAGCGCTTTATACATCTCTCGCGCCCGCTGTCGCACAGCAACGTCGGGCTGCAAACCAACATCGCCCCTCTCAGCGTCAACATCCAGCCTCAGGTATAGCTCAACTCAGTTCACTTCTGGCGCAATCAAGTTGCGTCTGTGGGTAAACGCCTGGGGCTGATTCGTTGCTTTTCAAGGCCGTTCTGTCAATACTCGACCATGCCGTCCGTAGAGACGTCCGAGAAAATGCCCAGTCAACTCGCGTTATTGGCGCCCTTGTTGGCACGCGCTCCGAGGACGGCACAGAAGTCGAGGTCCGGTCATGCTTCGCCATCCCTCACACCGAGGAGGAGGACCAAGTTGAGGTCGACGTCGACTATCAAAAGACGATGCTCGCACTGACGCTCAAGGCCGCGCCCCGCGAGTCCCTCCTCGGCTGGTACACCACCTCGCATGAGCTCAACAGCTTCAGCGCCCTTATCCAGAACTTCTTCGCTCAGCCCGAGACGGGCACCTTTCCCCACCCCGCCATACATCTCACAATCTCCACAGAGCCCGGAGAGGACATCGAAGCGAGATGCTACATCAGTGCGCCCGTCGCCGTCAACGCCGAGAGGGCTGCCGAGAGCTGCCTCTTTATCCAAGTTCCTCACAAGATGCTCTACGGAGACGCCGAGAGGAGCGCCCTTGGTGCCCTCGCCAGCGCCCAGGACGTCGAGTCTCGCACCGTTCCCCTCGTCTCCGACGTCGAGGGCCTCGGCCGCTCCATTGAGCAGACCATCAACATCCTCGATCGCGTCAGCGAGTGGGTAAACGGCGTTCTCGATGAGGAGGAGGAGCCCAACAACGCCTTGGGACAGTACCTTATGAGCGCCCTGTCGCTGGCGCCCAAGGTCGATGACTCCCAGATCGAGCACGACTTCAATAATCACATCCAGGACGTTCTCATGGTCAGCTACCTCGCGAACACCATCCGCACCCAGATCGACCTGTCTCAGAGGCTGGCCGTCGCCAACTTGACGAGCGTCGATAAGGATGCCGAGGGTAAGGGAGACGGCGAGAGAGGCGGTAACCAGCGAGGCGGCAAACGAGGTGGCCGGGGTGGAGGTCGAGGCGGTGGCCAGTCTAGAGAGCCCCGAGAGCCCGTCGAATAAGGGGGCGTAGCAGGCCGGTCCATTGCATCAGAACGTCTTCTCTTTCGCGCCCATGACGGTCAGAACGGGTACCAGAGGTGGGAACGAGGAGACGGCATCTCGACGCACGATTTTTACTTTGGCGTTATGTTGGCAGGCATGCAGGTCAAGGTCGAACACAAGACCATCTGGGATACAACCATCTTTGTCCGCAGGCCACGTCTCGTCTACAGGAAGAGGTACTGAAGATAGAGAAGGTGTGAAAGAGGGGAGAAAGGGAAAAAAGGCATGGCCTCCAAGAAACGTTAAAATTCATCCTATCCACCAGTAACGCCAAAATGCTTGCAATGCCCGTAAAAGCGCCATCCATGCGGGCTCACCGCTCTGATGACCGAATCTGAAGCCGTTTGCGCTAAATGCCGGAAGCAGGTTTCTGAGGCAGCGTCGCCGGGTTCCCGTAGGTGGGCAGGTGGCTGTACATCTGGCTGGGCCCCTTGGGAGGTGCCGGTCTGCCCGCAATGTGCGTTGGGGGGTTCTGTTGCATGGGCGGCGGTCCGTTCTGCGCCATCGGCTGCAGTGGCGGAGGAACCATGGTCGGCATCGGCGGGACGTGCTGAGGTGGCCCGTGATACGGCGGCATCGACGTGTTCGATTCTTGCCTTACCATGCCGTAGCCTCCCGCAAAAGGCGGCGGCGGCACGCCCGTCTGGTAGCCGCCATACGCGAGATGCGGCGTTCCGATCTGCGGGCTGCCGTGGTGAGACCCGGGGGCCGTGAACGGTGGCTGGGGCGGCGGGACCGGGTGGATGCCGTTGCCGCCGGGCACGAACGACTGCGTCTTGGGGTTGAAGGCGTGGTTCCTGTTGTAGCTGCCCGGGATCGGGTGCTGGCTCTTGGGGTCGTTGGGATTGGGATTCGCTGGCAGCTGCCCGTAGGCGTAGGGAAGGCCTACCTGTGCCTGCGACGTCACCGGGGGTGCAGGTCCTCCTCGCGGGGGATAGGACGGGCCGCCAAAGTTCGGTTGCCAGCCCAGCGGCGGCATGCCGGCAGGCGGAGGCACGGGGGAGCCGTACGCCGTCATCGGACTGCCTCCGGATGGATACCGCGGAGGGGCGTGTTGCGGTGGCATCTGCTGCCTGTCAGTCACTGGAGAAGAATGCCAGCTTGCTCCGTCCGTTCTAACCTGGGGCATCGCGTAAGCCGGGTATCCCGGGTTCGGCGCCATGTTGGAGACGGCGCCGTAGGGAGCCGGGGGCTGCTGGCCGTACGCGGGCGCCGCCGCCGCCTGTGGCGGGTACACGGGCATGGGCGGGCCGGCGAACTGGCCCGGGATCGGGGCCATAAGCTGTCCGTGTGGTTGCGCCACCCACGTCTGCTGCTGAGGACCCCAGTACGGTGTATACTGGTATCTGGAATCGAAGCTGTCCGAGTCGTCCCGTCTCTGCTTGCCCGTCTTGCCGCGTTTGCCGATGCCAGCCTTGTTGGTGGCAGAGACGGAGCTCGCGCGAGACATGCCGTTCTCACCTTCGTTCTCTAAACAGGACGACGTCAGTTTCCAATTCCATCAAGCGGGACTTGGAGCAACGGCCAGTTCTACCTTGAGCAATCTCTTCAGAACTGCCAAAGATGCGTTCCCGAGCCAGCTTGTAGATCTCCTCCCGCTCTTCTCTCGATAACCTGGTGATGTCAGAGTCAGTTTTCGAAGACTGTAACAACATCTCCGCAGCGGGTGATGCTCACTTTTCTTTTGCCACCGGTTGCTTGTCCTTTCCGTCCTTGTTGTCGCTACCACTTTCCGAAGTAGGCTTCGATGCACCGGCGCTGACCAGGCCGCTCTCGTTGTCTTGGCCACGACGCATGATCTTCTTGGGAAGAAGAGCGGGAGGCGGGGTGCTAGCCGTCGAGGCGCTCGGCTGAGGCCCCATGGTCGCCAGAGAGGGTGGCACACGACAGAATGGGGTCCTGAATATGCGAACAGCACCAATGTGCGGTTCGTAGGAATGCGTCATATGGTAATAGTCGGCTAACTTGTGCGTCAACATCCTACAGAAGGCGTTGGAAGGGGGTAGGTCCATGTATGGCTCCCTGAGAACGTCAGCAAGGAAAGAAGACGAGGAGTTCGAGGCTCCAAGTAGCCTTACTTGGAATCTTGAACGAAGTTGATGACATCCTTCTCCAACCTAAGAAGAAAATATCTGTCCCTCGGACTCGTCAGGGCGTCGAGCAACTTGTCGTCGGGTGCCTGTCTGTAGATGACATTGAGAGCATCGGAGGGCATGTCGGCACTCAACGGCATCGCCGGATTAGCGGCTGGCGGTCGTTCCGAGGCCGAGCTCTGGGGAGTCGGGAGGCCGTGTCCCGGGGTCCCGAGGGGCCGCTCTGCCGACCTGCGCTCCGGGATGTCTCCGAGCTGGATGTTGCGTCCTCGGGCTGCGACCTCGGAGCTCATCCGAGAGCCGGTAATGAGAGATCCTCGGTGCGAAAAGGCGTCGTCATCCTCGGCCGCGGCCTTGACGCTAGCACTGTCATCAGGCCGAAGAGACTCTTTCTCGTCGAGAGCAAACGTAGTTCCGGAGGTGATGCTCTTGCCATCCAAACTCGGGGGTTTTGTGCCCAGTTCAGAGCTCGAGTCGCATTTCTGCGATTCATCGGATACGCTTTCCCTGCTTACTGCCGCGCGCTGGCGATCGAGCGCAGTACCAGTGACATCGAAGTGAGGCACCCTATGGCTGAGCTTGAGATCTTGGAGTGATGATGCCGCCCTGTCCGCGACAGCTGCGCACGGCTTTGGGGCGCCGTCGCCACGGGGCGGGGCAGGTGAGATGTTTCGCGGGAGGATGGCACTCGTCGAGACGCTGCTGACAACGATTGGTAACGCAGCGGCACGTTGGTGCTTGGCGCTCGCAGCCTTATCGTGAGCCGACGAGGGACCCGATGGAGCCTCGGTGGAAACTGAAGCGGTTACCTAACGATTTCATTTCGCATTAGCATGAATAATAGGCGACAAAAAGCTCGTCAAAGCACAGATACCTTGGCAAAGGACGGCCGAGGCACGTCTGGAGACACCTGGGCAGTAGCCATGATGGATAGGCTGCGGGTGAGATATCCAATCCGGCACAAGACTCCAAGACAGAGCAGGTACAGATTAGGGGCGAGCCAGGCCGAGAGAGACAGGAAGAGACGGTGTAAAATGGAACTCAGAACGCAGATTCGATCGCAGCGGGCCAGCAAGTCGAAGGAAGGGTACCGGTGGTCATCGTCGTTATGGGCAGGACATGTCTCCGACGGCTGATTTTTTGCGTACGACAGGGAGGACTCGGGGCAGCGTCCAGCGGCTCCCGATCGGCGGTCGCGCGTATCGGACGAGAGAGGCCGCGAAGCCAGAGACAGAGGCAACCGAGTATCGCATGCAACGACGGCGATGAGACCGAGAGGAGTGCCGTTGATGGTCTGATGCGACGTTCAGGCTGTGCTCTCTCTCGCCGACTGCGAAAGAAAAGGGATGAGGGGGGGGGAGAGCAGCGACTCACGGCACCGTTGCTCGTGTCCAAAGACAGCGCTGCAGAAGCCGCGGCTCACTCGAGTTCTTGCAGGGCTTCAGGCCGATGCCATC
Source organism: Ophiocordyceps camponoti-rufipedis (assembly GCA_002591395.1). Taxonomy (NCBI): domain Eukaryota; kingdom Fungi; phylum Ascomycota; class Sordariomycetes; order Hypocreales; family Ophiocordycipitaceae; genus Ophiocordyceps; species Ophiocordyceps camponoti-rufipedis. The sequence goes on along the minus strand of NJES01000008.1, from coordinate 58,392 downwards.
GGCGGACGTCGACGGCGACCAGAGTCACGACAAAACCGACGACGAGAGGGTTTTGGACCGGCGAATGGAAATGATGACCTAGCGCCTGATCGGTCTGTCCTGGCCTGGAGCGGCGCCAGAGAAAATGCGTGTTTGTGTGTCGCTTATGTCAGCGGTCCGACAGCGACCGACTGGACAGCTGTGCTGCTGGGCGATGGCAGGCTTGACAGGCCTAGCTGGACTGGCTGAGGGAGGTGTGTACGGACGTCTCAGCGAGCACGCGGGACGATGCTTCGTGTCCGGGCCGGGCGAGCGCTTCTCCTTGAGGTGCCGCGAATGGCCCAAGGTGGGAATCGCCGCGTCTGGCAGCATGTTCCTTGACGGTCACGTGAGCCTCGACGGCTGAGATGAGTAAGCAATTAATATACCACGTGACTCGTATTCAACTCGACGATCGAGACGCGCTTGCGCTTGGGGGCAGCAGCTCGTCAGTCTCTCGTCATGATCAGCTATCGCAAATATTGCACCTCCTGAACTCTCTTCATCCTGTGCTTCGGCCAGCATCGTGTTCATGAGCTCATACAGACCCCGCAGAGGGCCGCTGCAGTCCACCCCAGCAAATGTACAATGCCAGAAATGCCTGAAGAGAGATGAGTTTCCCTTGGCCGACGTCCGTTCAACAGGGAGCTAACCGTTCGCTACGCCATTACTCGTATGAGTGCAAAGCATCTACACAAGACCGGCCCTATGTGTCTCGACCTTCCCGTTCGCAGCAGCTGCGTAATCCCAAGCTCATTCCCGAACTCACGGGCTTGGAACCTCCAGCGACCAAGTAAGTCGCCGGACCAGCCTCAAAGAGCTAGCTGACCCCGACACAGAAAAGGAACTGCCGATGCGGTAATTTCTGAGCGAGAGGCTGAGCATGCGAGGTCACGCGAAGAGGAGGACGAGGAGGAGAGCACGATGCACCCGCCTCGACGTCTGGAGCCAACATTGAGAAGGTCAACATCAAAAGCTGCTGAAGGCGCCAGTACTGGAAAGTCGAGGTTTCCTGATGCCGACAACCGATCACCGATTTCTGCACGCCGCGGTCACAGCTCTCTATCTCCGGACGATGGCCAGCGAAGGTCTCGCCGTCATACCGACAGCCGCAGCCCGCGGCGTCGTTCACCTCGGCACTCAGTTTCATCACACCGGCGATATAGCTCAGACCGAGAGGACAACTCGCGATCTCGCAGTCCTGCCTCAAGCCGCAGTCCACCACCCCGTCGAAGTCGATTTTCGAAGCCATCGCGCCGCGAGCAAAGCCCAGAGGTTTCAGCTGGCCCCGGACGTCGCAGTCACAACCGCCACTCAAAGTACGAAGCCCGGTCTCCAGATTCAGTACGCCGCGACCGCACCTCATCACCTTCTGATGACGACCTGCGACGGCCTCAGAGTTCCGCGTACAACCGCAGCCCCCCGCGTCGTCGAAGCAGGTCCCCAGTTTCATCGCGCCGACATCGTAGCCCAGAGGAGGAGCTTGACCGGCGACGAGACCACAGAAAGCCCTACACCAGGAGCTCGCCGCATCAGCGCACCCGGTCCCCGATTCCATCACGCCGGAGGCGTAGCCCGGAGTCTTCTCGTGGTGATCAGCGACGACCTCGCAGTCCTTCGTACGAAGGCAGCCCACCGCACCGTCGACAGAGCCGGGGATCAATCTCGCGAGATACACGCTCTCCCTATCGCAGAGGCTCGGGTGGATCAATCGAATCCAGAATAACTGGCAAACCGAGAGAAGAGGTTGATAAGAACAACGACAGGCCACAAAGAGTGGAACTTGGATCGAAAAGGCAGTCTCGCTTCGACCAAAGATACCGTTCTCGGTCTCCGGAAATAAAAGGGGGTAATCAGAGGGAGTTACGCGGTTCAAGACAGGGTCGTCACGAGACGGCGCGAGATGGCGGAATGAGCGAGCGAGCTGTTCCTGACGAGCCCGAGAGGCCTCGAAGCCTCAGCCCCTTCAGCAAACGACTCGCCATGACCAAGGCGATGCACGGCGGTGGTCGGTAGAATCATCACTCGGGATCAAGGCTCGGTCATGACAAGGAGCGATGCCATGGTCAGCTCAAAGAAACTTGGCGCTGAGCTAGCTAGGAGTCAGACACGGAAGATGAGGCTCCGCAGGCGACTGGCTATAGTAGCTGTAGAAGAGGGTATCATGAGTACAATTCAGAAAATCCAGAGCTCAGAAAAGTCTTGAGCTCGAACCCACCTCTTGGCGATTAATGTGTTCCCAGCGCATCGTCATCCGGCCAGCAATGCCTCGTCCTCTTCCCTTTCTCGCCTCTCCTCCCCCCGATCTTCTTGTTCCCTAACACGAAGCCCCTCGACAAGAGCCAAGCCGTCGACGCCGGCTGCCTCCCCATCCCCGGCGCGGCTGTCGGCGTCGCTGCCCTTTTGCGAGCTTGCTATCCTCTCTCGAACCAGCCTCGCGATGGCGTTATCCGTGCGGACGTTGAGTATCTCCATCTTTTTTTCTAGATTGCGCTTCAAGTCCCAATTGGGTTTCTTGGGCTGCAGTTTCAGCAGGTCGATACCCTTGTCGTCCCGGGCCTCCTCATCGGCTCGCTTCTCGATGTCGGCCGCGACATCGGCCGCCTGTTCCTCCAAGGTTGGCCGGTCCAAGCCCTTGTTGGGCATATTCTCGAATCCCAGCTTCGGGCCTCTGGTTTCGAAGTCATAGTTGCGTCCGGAGAGATACTGGCGCGCGACGTCGGCATCTTCTGACTGCGGCGCGGGCTGCTCCGGCTCCGGTGGTTGCTCGGGTTCGTCATCGGCGGTGACGGCGGCATCTTCGGTAGGTTGCTTCCTTTTGATACCTCTCAGCTTCGCAAGCCTGGCCTTGCGATCTTCCGAGGCGGCGTTGAGGGTGTTGAGAGAGGACATGGTTGGGGCGCGAAGGGAATAAAGCACCAGTTTGACGCTGGGCATCTTATCATCATCGCGCCCACTACCTAGCCCGCAACGGTCTAAGAGATTAGATAAGCAATCGAATTTTCCCTACCGTCTTAGTCATATTGCCCGTCTTTCATCTTTTCACCGCCAACCAACGTTGAAGAGGATGAGCCATCACGGAAAGGCAGCATGACGACGGCCACTCTACCCGTTGCGCCGGTGAGCTCTAAATGCCAGCGGCTCGTCTTCACCACTGGCTTTGCGGTTCAGGGCTGGCACCGAGTCGTCTGAGCCGCCAAACAGTCCGGCCGCTGCGCACTGCAGCGACAGCGGCCGAAGTGAAGGATCCTCGACTAAAGCACGAGCGACGGCTGGAAGAACAGCTGAAGAGAGAGCGCCGAACGCAAATATCTTACATTTTCCAGAATTTCAGAGGAAAGTCGAAAACCTTCCTCGAAACACCAGTACCGGGGCGGCTTTGGCACAAATGGCGAGTAACGCAGTCCCTGTTCAAGCAATGGGGACGATTGCGTCACCAGCCGCCACAGGATCGAGTTCGCGTGAGGCGCGAGTTCAAGTCCTGGAAGATCGGGCTGAACCGGGTTTTGAAAGGTCAAGAGCTTGATTCGGGTCAATGGCTGGATCGAGGACGCTTTCTCTACGAGCTCAACGACGTGGCGGCTATGCGCCAAGCATGGGAGATGGAGGACATGGAGAAGCGCCGCCAGAGCTGGCCTCTTGTGATGCTCTCGACGATCCGAGCTCGTCCAGACAGAGTTGGTCGTGTGCTCGACGCGACGCTGAGCCTCCCACCACCGGGATACGCCATTCATGACGTGCTACTGTTCATTGCCAACAATCTGCACATCAATTCTCACGCCACGGTGCAGGAAAAGAATGCTCAAGCCGATGAAGTGTTGGACTTGATCATCAGGCTCTTCGATGAGCTGCCCTCCGGTCACGTCCCCTTTGGGCAGCGGACTTTCGGCATCTTGGCCCGCGAAATGCCGTGCGAGCAGGCAAATGAGCTTTACTCGCTCCTCCTGACGAGGACATGCAAGTTGCATGCAAATACGCAGTTGCATTTTGCGAGGAAATTGGCCGACCAAATAACTTATAAGCCGAGATCGCTTGACATTCTCCTGAAGCTGGCTGACGAGGGTCTGGATCTGAATGAGGCCAAAGCTGCCAGCGTCGTCACGTCGCTGCTGCATTGCAAGACGCCACACCGCAGCGGTCCGCTAAAGGAGCCCGAGCCGCCATTCTTGCCCAAGAGGGCGCTCGAGCGCCTCGTCGAAAAGGGCCTGGCTCCCAACGCCTTCAACTCTACGGCTTTCCTTGATTCGCTCGGTCAGATCGGTGAGGTGGACGAGTCGATCCGACTGGCACTCCTGTTCTCCGAGTGCGGCGTTCAGATGGATAACAAGTCGTGGGTGACAGTGGTTCGAGGCGCCAAGGCCAGCCTCGACGTGGCAAAAGTGACCAAGTCTCTGGAAGTCGCCAAGGCGGCCAATGCACCGGTCACGGAAGTGCTCAACTATGCACTTCACTGTGTCTTCTACTTCGCCAACATCGAGTCCCGAGAATGGTCGCGTCCGCCGCCGTGGACGTTGCCCCTGTTCGAGCCCATGCTCAATCTCTACGGCTCTCGGTTTAACCTGACCCCGTTGCAAGAGTGGTTTCCAGAACCGCTTCCCTTTCTACTGGCGGGTTTGACGAGAGCCAAGCCGTTTAGGGTGGATTATGTGCCCCGAAATTGGGAGTTTCAAGAAACCATTCTTCCCTTGGCTCGACACCTCTTCTCCAACGAGAGTGTGGAAGAAGGCGTGCAGCTGCAACCGAATAGTACGACGTTGGCCACCATGATGCGCGCCTACATCCGAGGCATCGAGACGCCGTACCAGCTCATGTCGTACCTTTTCTACTTCAAGGCGCAGTTTCAGAAGCGAACCGCCGCGGCGCGCTGTCTCTCCAGCGAAAAGGGCAGCCTCGTGTTCGACTCGATCATTATGGCAATGATGGAGCGCGAACAGCTCTTTCGCCCTGCACTTCACCTCTTTGGCGAGATGGTGCGCGACAACGTGCCGCCAGAAGATGGCGAAGAGCACGAGCCGATGTATCCGGCACCTTCGACCATCACGCTAGCTCTCATCGTGCGAGGGCTGATGAGCCGGGGCGAACCCAGGTTGGCAGAGGAGATTTTGGAGGTGATGCGCAGGCTCGGCGTGCGGCTCAACCTCGTCGGGTGGAATACGATGCTCAAGGGATACGCCTCGATGCAGGATGTGCATAGTACCGTCACTACGCTTCAAGGTCTCGAGGCTGCTGGATTTCGGGCGGATTCGTTCACGTTTGACGCGTTTGGAAAGCTGAAGGATCAGCAGAAGGCTCTCGACCAGATGCAGGCCATCCTTGATCAGAATCGACTCGAGCTGATGCGGTGGGAGGCTGCTTGTCCTTGAGTCTTGACAGGTGTTGAGTAAAGAATGGAGGCTCAAGCTCTTGATCATCAGACTGTTGGGGCATTGCGAATGGTTTCCGTGGTCACTCAGGACATATGACAAACGGGTGTGCATATGATCTGCAATTCAAAGATGAATGTACAAGTATGGGTGCGAATACAAGACTTGATATCTTGTGAAGGGTTCGAGGTGATCTTCCAGCATGGCCGATGTCGAAATATTTACAAACGACGCCTCAAAAGTACGCTTCCTCAAGAAAGTCGCGAGAGAGCGCATTCACAATAAACATCTTCCTAAAGAAGACAATACCCCTCAAAACAAGAGGCATACTAATCAACGTCTATCTTTGGTAGAGCTGTTGATGGTTGAATCACTCCCTCGTCGAGCTACCCTGCATCCCGTGCTGGACTCTGGTCTTCCACTGACGGGCCGAGCCGGACCCGCTTCTGTGAGCTAGTCCCGTTTCGGAACTAAGTAAACAAACGGACACCGTTGGGCGTCGACGATGTTTACATGGCTTTCAACTGGAAAAGCTCTACCTCGCAAACCCCCCATTCCCCCGGAAAGCACTTTGAAACAAGTCTCTGCAGAAGCGGCGCTTATGGCCGATACCGAACTCCCAATCGCGCTCCGGAAGCCCCGGCGGAGCGTCGTCAGCGGACCATCCGAGACGGCACCGGTCGGACGCGAGCCACAGACGCCGAGGAAGAGCAAGCGAGCCGTGCGCTTCTCGGACCCCGGGCCGTTGACGGGCACGAGCGGCTTGACGCCCATGGTCCGGCGCACATCTATCGGCACGCCCCAGCGTCGTCGCGCATCGACCCCGAGCAGGACGCCTCAGCGCCGTCACGGCATCTCGACTCCGAGTAAGACGACGAGCAAGACGGCTCGCGGTGGCGACGCCGTTCTCGCACCTGCGGTCGCGCCGCAATGTCTTCATCAGGCGGCCGAGGGACGCATCGCGCGTCGGATCCGGCGCAACAACTTTCGCGACCTGCTGAACCGGCTGGAACAACAGAAGAAGAGCCGGGAGAGGGAGATGGTCCAGCTCAAGGCGGAGATCAAGACGCGTGATAGAGATATTTACGAGCTGCGCAACGCAACCATCGTTGTCGACACGGAGCGGATATGGGATCTGGAGCGGCAGGTGGAAGGGCTCAAGCAGGAACTCCATCGTCGTTCTGCCGATGCTTCGGCCCGAGACTGCTCTAGAATCTACAACTGGGCGTTGAGCACTAGAGAGCGTCAGGATGACGAGACGACAAACGCCTTTACGGAAGAGTACGGAGACGACGGGGACGACTTTGATGATGTCGACCATGATCATTTCGGAGACGTGGCGGCGCTGAACCTGGCCGCAAGCACGCCGTCCCGAGCCGTTCGATCTCGGGATCCCCTGACGCCGCCGACGACGAGCCCTGCCGGCCCTGGGTCGCCGTGCTGGCGAGAGGTGCCCGTGCCAACGGACGCGGCCGTGCAGGCTAGCATGGCAGACGTGGCCAGACAGCAAGCAGAGCAGGAGCTGGCGTCGCTACGGCTCGAGGTCGGGCGGTTGACGACAAAGCTGGACTCGTATCGGGATCTCGCCGAGCGTATCGGACGCCGAATCCGAGCCTCTGTCGGGGAAGATGGAGAGCCGAAGACGGAGGCAACGAACAGCCTGGAGACGCAGACGGAGAAGCTGGTTCAGATGCTGTCGGAGCGGACGGCGGCGCTGGAGAAGTTGTCTCTGGGCGTGGCGGAGCTTGGATTCCCGGGCGAAGACGCTGGAGCCATGGTTGCGGCGCTGGCATCGGGCTTCCGATCAGCACGGCTGGAACTCGAATATCTGACGCCCGGAGAGTCTCGACTGCCACTGACGCGACACGGAGCCGAAGTGCTGGACCTGGTTCTCTGCAAGCTGCGACAGCTAGCCAAGGGAGCGGTAGAAGACGAGGCCACCATCGACGAATACCACGCAACAGAGCAGTCCCTCCGCAAGCAGCTCGACGCCCGCGTGGCCGCCATGGACAGCCTATCGGCCGACGCAGCGCGGGCGCAAAGACTGCTAGACGAGCAGCGCATCGCTAACAACCGTCTCCGACACGCCGTCGACGGATACGTCCGCGACATGACGGAGCTGGAAGCGCTGGTGGAGCGGATGGAGCGACAGGGCGAAGCCGAGGTGGCCTCCCGCGAGGCAGCCATGGCGACGGTCGAGGCGCGTCTCGCTGCTGCGCTGGCGCGATCGGATAAGTTGCAGCGAGAGGTCGAGGCTGCGGGGGATGTGGGCGCTGCGCTGGCTCTTCGCGATGCGCGCGTGCTGGAGCTGCGGGCTGAGGTCGAGAGGGGGAGGGAGGCGGTGGAGGAGATGAGGGCTGGGATGGAGGCTGAGAGGGAGAGGGCGAAGGGGGCGATGAGGAGGGTGATGGAGGTTGGGGGGGGGTTCTTGGCTGGGGAGTGGCTGTGAGGGTAACACGTGGATGGGTGTCTACCTATACTTGGGTATGGTGTGCGAGGTTGACGATGCACACAAGCCATGTTAGGGGGAGAGGAGATGGTGTTTATGGTGGTGACTAACCAACTGCAGCGTCGAGGTTAACTTGGCCGAGCATCTTGGTAAATCTCGCAACGTGTCTTTCTTTTCTTGATGCTTTTCTCATCATCAACCACGTTCATCAGCACCTCTCCCATCGTCTTCCAAGCCTTGAAGCTCTTCTTCTCGTCTTCCATCTCCCTCCACAATGGCAACGCCCTCCGCAACCACCAAACCCGCCCAATTCCACCCCTTCCTCCGACTCCCCTCAGAACTCCGCCTGCAGATCTGGCACCTCGCCCTCGAAAACGACTGGACCTGGACCCGAATCGACATGAGGGGATACAGCCGTCTAAAACCAGGCATCAGGCAGAGCTGCGCCGAGGCTCGAGCCGAGATGCGCAAGACGCACACCCTCGTCCCGGGCCTCGGCTGGGTCGACTTCTCCCGTCACGTCGTCATACTCTGGGGCACCGCCGACGAGGGCTTCCTCTTTGACTGCATGGCCGATCCCTTGTCGCTGCTTTCTCGCGCGCAGAACCTGGTGGCCAGGCCGCGGAGCTGGTATCAGCTCGAGCACCTGTTCTGCCGCGTGGGACAATGCTGTCCTTCGCTACGCAAGCTCGTCATCTCCAGCTCGCGCTTCAAAAGCAAGAGGATGCCCGAGCCGACGGGTCCGGACAGCGAGACCGAAGAGGTGCCCCAGGCGCTGCGGGAGTGTGTCTCGACGGTGCATCGGACCAATTCGCAGAGCGAGGGCTTTGTCCGCCTTCACTTGGCCAGGAACTCGGGGCCCATTGTCATTCGCAGGCGGAGAGCGCTCGAGGTGTTGCTTAGGAGGCGGTATTCTCGGACCAGTGAGGTGACGGATTTCTATGACGTCAGGGCTGATATCTCTCTGGTGTCGTTGCAAGCTGAGTCGACGTGGTGATGGACGCTCTTATGGAGCGATTTCGCATGCTCCGAGCTATACTTCGTGTAATCGTACCTTGCAGATTCGAAGCCATCAACATGGATCCTCTGATTAATGCTTCCATCAACCACCCATCCTTCCAATCCCATTCATGCCCCCATCACCCACCCATCCTTCGAATTTCCACTCAGCCTCATTTCAAGCCCGTCTCAGCATCTTCCTCGGCGCTAGCTTCGCTTACTCGTATCTACGCGTATGACCGACCAAGCGGAGACCCCCAAAAAGGGGCCCCGCGAGGAAAAAAAAAAAGAAAAAGAAAAAGCTATAAGAGTCATAACCGCTCACTCTCATTTCCACCGATTCAATCTCTTTTCCCGCAGCGCGTCAGCCAACTCCCAATGACGCCTCTTCCCTTCCTCTTCCGCGGGATACCCCGTTGGAGACGTGCCGGTCAGGCGGTGACGCGGTGGGCGCACAGCTCCGGTCCGGCCGGCTTCTCCAAGGCGACTCCGGCTCCGGCTCCGGCTCCGGCTCCGGGGTGGGGGATCTTGGGACGGGCGGCGGGGGCGTACGGGCGGTCGCAGCGGAGGAGGCCATATGCTACGCCTATTGTTAGCTCGCTTGTTGTCTTTCTTTGCGGGGATTTGTGCGCTCAGGGGATTGAGGGGGGGGAGTATGATGCTGTGAGGACGGTTCGGGCTATGGTTATTGGGGGGGTTGTTGCTGTTCCGCAGTATCAGTGGTAAGTCCTTTTCCCCTACTATTCTCAATCTCACGATATACAAGAGTAGAAACATGTAATACAAATCCATAGGTTCGTCTTCCTCTCAAAATCCTTCAACTTCCCCTCCCTCACCCTCTCCCTCGCCACCAAAATCACCGTCAACCAACTCGTCTTCACGCCCAGCTTTGTCAGCTACTTCTTCGGCGCCCACGCCCTCCTCTCAGGCGAAGGACCGGGCGCCGTCGTGCAGCGGCTGAGGGACACGGTGCCGAGCAGCTGGCGGGCGTCGTTCGCCGTCTGGCCTGCCGTCATGGCCTTTAGCTTTGTCTTCCTGCCGCTGGAGTTTCGGAGTGTGTTTGCCGGGGTTGTTGCTGTGGGGTGGCAGTCGTTTTTGAGCTTTGTGAATAAGAGGGCTGAGGTTAGGGAGAGGGAGGCTGGGTTGTTGGCTGGGGGGAGGTGAGTTGGCTTTGAGTCTGGCTGTGGTGATGCTACGGTCTCTCGTTGGGGTTGGGTTGGTTGATAAGACATTTATCGTATCGTATCATAGACAGCTAGAAAGGATCATCCGTCATGGCCATCATCGTTATTATCATCATCGTCATCCATTCAATCCTCCTCACAACAGGAAACCCCAAGCCTTCCATCGAGCAATGCCAACCGCTACAGCTTCCTGAGCTTGACATAGCAGTCCCTCGGCAGATTCAGCAGACTCTCTGTAATCTCCCAGCCGGCGAGGGCTTCATCAACGGGATCAAACGCAAAGCTCCACAGCAGCAACGTCGCCGTCGTCCTCATCTCCAGATAGGCCTGCTTCCTACCGAAACACTGCCTCGGCCCGCTGGAAAAGGCCAACGTCGGACCGGCCTGCGGGTCAAATGCGCCGTCCTTGAGCCATCTCTCAGGCCTGTACTCGGCCACGTCGTCGCCCCAGGCCGGGACACGGTCCTTGGCCGCCCTCGACGTCTCGGAGCGGAGGGCCTCGGGGATGGACAGCGCCGGCTCCGTGACTGACGGGCCTGTCAGGCAGACGAGGATGTCGGTGCCGGAAGGGATCGGGTAGCCGAGGATGTGGGTGTCGCAGGTGGCCTTGCGGACGATGAGCGAGGCTACGGATGAGTGACGCAGGGACTCGGTCAGCACGGCGTCGAGATACGGCACCGAGGCTGAGACGAGCTCCTCGACGGTGGGCGGACGGGACTGGGCCTTGGCTACGGGGTGGGCGGCGTGTATGGCGCGTCGGAGCTGGGCTTGGATGTCTTGATGGCGCGTCATGTGCTTCACCCACCAGGCGAGGAGGGCCTGAGTCGTGTCGTGGCCGCCGAGAACGTAGCCGAGGACCTGGATACGTAAGTAAGAGAAGATGGTGAAGGGGATTATGTATTAGTGAGAAAGGGAAAAGGGGGTTGGAAAAAGGGGCTCACCTCGTCCCGGATATCCGGCGAGTAAAAGTCAGGGGCCCTCCCCGCCCGCGAAGCCGCCATCTTCTCCCTCCTCAGCAGCTCATCTAGCGCACTCTCAGGCACAGACCCGTCTCCAGCGACGGCCAGCCGGTGCAGACTCTTAGCCGTCTGCCGACGCAACAACCTCCGACGATTCCAGTGAGCACGGGCATGACGCGGCTTCAGCAGAGCCAGCCACTGAGCCAGCGTAGGAAAGGGACTCCCCTGCGCGATGGAGACCATGTCGGCGATATCGAGCAGCGCTTCCGTCTCGGGGCTCTGCTCGGCGCGGGGGAAGACGACGGCGTCTGCGGGGCCGGGGCCGAGGACGGGGCCGGATCGGAGGCGGCATGTGAGGTAGGTTGTTTCTCTTGTCAGTGTGGCCTCGGACTTTTCCATGCCGAAGGCTGCGCTGGAGATCATGTCTAGCATTGCGAGGCAGAGGTCGTGGTCTGCGGCGAAGGGACGGGCGCCGGCGAGGGAGTGTTTGAGGTGCCAGAGACGGACGAGGAGAGAGGCTCTATCGTAGATGCGAGGGGCGACGACCTGGAGGTTCAGTCAACAGATGCATATATGTATAGTATATATATATATACATATAAGAGTGAACACGTACCGCATGTAAAAACGCCGGCGTCATCAGATCCCTCAGCAGCTCACGATGAAGCCGGAACCGCGGATCACTCGACTGCATCGTAAAGTGAAAGTTGGGCGTCGTGATGCCCACACACTCCCGCGTGCGAGACCCCTTATCAAACTCCTTGATCCTCCGCGAGCAAATGTCGACAGCAGTCCGATAGTCCGAGACAATCACCGTCGGCCGCCGAAACGGCAGCAGAAACGCCTGCGAGACCGGAGCTCCGTGTTCCCTCGGCTGGCTCCAGATCCAGCGGCGTCGGCATCGGGCGCGGCGCACTTCGCCCACGTCGCCCAGCAGCCGGCGAGCCGAGGCCGCGTTGTAGGGGATTCCCGGTAGGGGATGCGGTAGGGCCCGGAGGTAGAGCAGGCCGAGGGCGACGACGATGACGGCTGCCAGCGTGGCGGCCAGCGTCAGTATATCCGGGACGCCCGTCGTGGGCCGGAGGAGCATCATGGGCTGGGATCCGGTGGACACTGCCAGTACCGCGGCCGCGGGCCCGGAGGCTAGCAGCTGCTCGTCCTCGGGCCAGAGGATGCCGGCTGATGGCGACATGGCTTCGTCCTGGTTCACGCAATGTTTGTTCTGCTTCCCGGGAGATGGGGCCGCCATTTAATCCATCTCCCAACGGGTCTCCTGGACAGGGGGGGGGAAGAGGAGGAGGAGGAGGAGGAGACGAGAAGAGGGAAGAAGAGCATGTATCCACGTGTGTCAGGGGGGTGTGTGTTTGCGGGAGAGCATCGGAATCGACGCCCCCCTGTGCTTCTCAAGGTGGTGTTACCCTCGATACATGTCGTCAGTTTTGGATTCGTTGTTACTTTTTTTTTATATTTTTTAATCACTTGTAGCTTTACATAGGCATGAGCCAATGAGGGGGATGGCCTTTTCTTGCTGTCAATCGGTTTCTAGTATTGTTGTCGACATGGTAGCCGAGTTGTAGATGGTTCTTGGTGTTTGGGATGGAAGGCAGCTGTAGCACAGAGGCTTTTACCCGCGTGATATGGTATGCTGCCGTGGCAACGATACGCCTGAAATTGAGATGGCTCTGGCCTTTGTTGAACCTTGCTGTGTATTCGTACGTGTAAGTGGTGCCTTCAAAAGGAGGGAGTCGTCACACACTGAACAACCTACCGAACGAGACACGGCCAAGCACTCATCAAGCTGACCTCGGAGTCCGCTACCATCTGCAGACGTCGTCAATTTCATTCAAGACTGCCACAAGACATGGATCTGCCACCAACAGGGATCAAGCCTCCGTATCCACGCGTGTTCCCGTATCGGGCCAGGCCGGCCATCTGCCACCTCGGTGACACTCGCACCGGGCTCCGATACACCGAGCCGCATCCTTGACCGTGGCTGTCGTTTGCTGGCCTTTTTTCTGAGGGCCTTTTGCTATTGTTTGCCCCATCTTTCTACATAAATCCTGCCATGTCTTCATCTCATCTCATGGCAACTCAACTCATGTCCAGCTACGACTGCGTCCAGCTAATCCACAACCCAACAACAGCCCTGCTGCATTCATCCAGCCAGCCCTCTGTGCGCCCATGCAGAAACATGCAGCCCAACAGATGGCGCGTCACGGGGCTCCTTCTCGCCGGCCCTACGCCTCTAATCGCCGGTGCCTTGCCATCTTTCCTTCTTTCGCCATCGGCATGGGGCCCCGACCGGGCATAAGCTTTGTCTCTTCCCCGGAGCCAGTATTCGGAAGGGATGTCCTTTTATGGTTTCAATCCTGGACGCAAGGGCCCGAGACACGTCACCCTGATGCTGTGTTTCGGTAGCTTGCCCCGTATTGGACGTGACGCTGCCATCGCGACGGGTTTTACTCTTTCCGACGCCCTCGAGTTTCTGCCGGCTTTGTCATTTCCATCATGGGTCTAGATGCTGGAGACTACATGTATGAGACGGAATCTTTTCTTCTTAATGACTCTCGGTAATGCAACTAGAAACATGTATTGTACATATTGCTATTGAAGGAACCCAGCTCCATGGAACGGTAAACAATCATCATCTCATCCAACCCATATACACGCCAACCCGCGAAATCACAAGTATACCTACTCGCTCAACGATGAATCTTCGGGATGCCGTGATCCAGCTCATGGATCTGCGCCGTCTGTGTCCCGTTTCTGGGCGTCATCATCGGCCTAAGATGTCCTAGCGAGCTCCAGGTATATCTGGCTGCTCGGCCATCGGCTTCTACCAATCTGGCCATCTGCGCTGGTGTCTGACCCGGTCTGCTTTTTTGAACCATCGTTGTCCTCGAAGTCTGCTGTTGATGACCATGGCGTTTCCATATGATGATAAACGTCATCATGAGAACAAAAAGACCGCAACCGCCCCCTACCACTCCGCCAACTATGTCGCCAACCGTGAGACTGACGTTGTCTCCGGACGGATTTCCCGAACTGGAAGTGAGTGACGATCGGCTGCGTCTAGCAAGCTCGGTCCACACGCCGTCCCAGGTAGATGCCCAGTTCGATACGCCGCTGTTGATATGCCTCCCCTGAGGAAGAATATCGACGTGTTTGGAGGGTGCCCTAGATCCCGGTCCTGGAGCCTGCGCCAGCCACCACCTCTGCTGCTCCCAAGAGCCGCCGAGAAAGGCATCTTGAAGAAAGGCCCTGCCGAGGACGTAACTGCCCAGACCGCCCGTGCTGCAGGGCAAGTACGGAGTTGGAGTCTCCTTGATAGGGGGCTCAAGTTTGAGGTTCAGGTGTTGAAGGGGGACGTTGATGGTCAGGCTGTCGCTTGAACTCCCCAATGTAAAGGAGAGAACCGAGGCTGAGGCCATGATGTCGGCGTACATGGAATCACTCGTGTTCCAGAGGTAGAGGCCCAGCGGTTTGTCGTAGCTGACGGGTAGATGGCATGCGATGGCTTCGCAGGTGGCTTCCGGAAGAGTTAGGTAGGGACTACATGGATCGAGCTGGACGAATATGCCCTTGCCGTTGTTCAGCGTTGTGTTGCGCCCAGCCAGAAGACCGTTCTTGGCATCGAAGCCAAACGGTGATTTCCCCTGGATGACCCCAAGGCTGATATCCTGGAGCCTCACATCAGAGCTGAAGCTGTTGCCGTCCATTTCAAGCACCTTTCCGACCACTCGGCTCTGGTCGTAGCCTCCGAAGAGCAGTGATCCGCTGACGTTGAAGCCGTCGACGGCAGAGCCCAGGTGTAGTCCAAAGGAGCTGGAAGCGGTAAAGTTGTTCTTTGAGAGATACCAAGGTATAATGTTGGAAGAGAGAGACTGTCCCAGCAAGTCTCCAACCAGGTCAAAGTTCTGGGTAGCTTCCTGAGCACCGAGGCTAAGACAACCGGCGAAGATGGGATACTGCGATTCGCCCGGGTAGACCATCACCTGCGATGATTCAAGCAGGGACATGGAGACGTTGGGGATGACGAGGCCCGAGCCGGGGCTTATCTCAAAGTCGTCCTGGAACATGATGGCGTCGTCTCCCTTGATCTGGACGCCCTTCATGAGGTCTTGGGGGCTTGAGTGGTATCTTATGCTAGAGACTTCCTGGGTGGGCTTCTTTTTGTGATAGGCGCCTCCGGGGCAGTTGTTGACGTCGTACTTGCGGCTGAAAGTGCAGTATTCTGTCGTGCTGACCCATGTCAACCAACTTCGGCCTGGGAAAAGGGCCACGGGCAACTGCTGGCTGCCGATCCTGACTTTGACTGCGTTCCACGGTCCGTCGGGGCCGATGGGAGTGCCGTGCCATTGCACTTCTCTCGGCTCCGTGGCCGAGATGGCTTCGGCGAGTAGGACCAAGCTCGTTGTGAGTGAAAGCGTCTTCATGGCTGGAGGAGCCGACGACAGCAACCAGGCTGTTTCTCCTAAGAGCTGAGAGCTCTCGAGCTCACTAGCACGAGTAGAAGCTATGGAACCTAGAGGAAAAGAAAGGGAGAAACTGTACAGAGGCCGGTAATACATGTAGGGCCGGACGAGGAGATTCATCCCATCTTGTATCCGTAGCGAGAATCGATACAGGGACTTGGAGGGCTTGTCATACGGTACGGGCGGCAAGAAGCATCATGTATGGCGTTCCGGGGCAGTGAAGCCCGAGGCTGGATTCGTAACGGACGGGGTAAGGCTGCAGATGACATACAGCCTACGAAGTACAGGTATCAAATGCAGTCGATTACATAGATGGATGTGAACACAGATCTATGCTCGAGTATATGAATATTAAGCGCGTATGTTTCACATCATCCATCTTCAGTGTTGTCTAAATGTATCTATCGTATGTTCGAGCTGTGCTGGAGGCATTCCGACTCTTAGCGCCAGTGATACTGACAGACCAAGACGTCCATCGTCGACAACCTTCATCGCATCCAAGTTCAGAGAGTCATCGACCGCAGCTTATCTTCGGGACTGTTCAGTCGTATCTTGAAACAGCCGGCATCGACAACATGGAACAGACACAACTAATTCAAGCCCGACGGCTTCCCACCTGAATAGCCGCCGCCTTCCAATCATACATGTAAACAGCGCCGCCGACTGATTGGCGCCATTGCCGCCACTCAGAATATCCGCAGCATGTTGGTCAGAAGAGAAGGCTGAGTGAGACAGGAGCTGAAGTTACGGACGACGCCATCGCGTCTATTCGCAATTCTACCGCGGAATCAGCTGGCGCTAATGCAATCCCTCCCTTGTAAAAGGCGGAGAATCCCTGCGTGGTGGGATTGTGATCCGCGGACTCGTGAGGCTGGGATGAGGATCCTTGTTGGGCTTGGGACAGGCCTTGTCCGGATCTCGCGGGATACGATGGATTCATGTAGCGACGGCTGTTGTCGTAGCATTCATGTGTGGAGGCTTCGGTACGGCCCGAAGGGGTAACCTTGATACGAAGTCGTTTGTTATGCCTGGTGTCTTTATGGTTGTTTGTCGGGTCTTAGATGTATATTCAGGCTGTCCGGCCATGACGACAGATGAAGAGCAACTCACTACAGCCTATGTTATGATCGAGAGATGACTGCTGTTTCATCAGAAGGGCTTTTCTCTCTATATCCGTACCGTCCGCCCAGATTCCACCGTCATACTGACAGGGGCCAGGTCAGACGCTCAACCGAAGCCTCGTATCCAATTATGAACTAACACGAGCATGAACCAACATTCTGAACCTCACGAGCAGACTCGTGGGCGAGGGATAGATATAGCCGTGACTCGTGAGGTACAGAGACCTCTGCATGGCCGTAATCCACCCTCTGAATGAGGTATCCATACCTCATGCCAATGCCATAGAGACAGGAGAGATGCCTACAGAGGTGCCTGAGGATATGAAGCTATATTATCAATCATGCCCTGACGCCTGACAGGCTATTAAGCTATCAACCATGCTCTGACCTAACTGCGCCCTCTCTGCTAGAACCAATGTTCGAAGCCACCATCAACGTGCCCTAGAACCTCTTCTCTCTACCCACGACCAGAATGACTCCTACCATCCTCGTCCATCGCCATGTCCTTGTTTACTGTCCGCTGGCTCCGGTACTCGCTGTCCAAGGTCTCGATGAGCCGGTTGGCTTTGCCATTGTCACGGCTGCTGCTGCTCCTCGCCTGTATTTCCGGGGCTGGAATGGTTCTATTGCTGATGACGGGTCGTCATGATCAAGTCTGGCGGACGAGGCCGTGGACGAGGCTCGAGGCTGATGGGCCGGACTCGGGGGTTGACTGGTCGCGGTTCGCGTACACGCAGTATGTTACCAACAGCGAGTATCTGTGCAACTCGGTTATGCTCTTTGAGATTCTGCATCGGCTGTCCAGCAAGCCCCATCGTGTCATCATGTATCCGTCTGATATGATGGCCGATCCCTTGGCACTCGAGGCTGATACTGACGACGGCCGACTGCTGATCAAGGCTCGTGATCGCTACCGTGTCCGGCTGGTGCCTATATCCGTCCAGCATAAGGATACTGACGAAGGTGAGAGCTCGTCCATCCTCTTTCTGGGCTAGACTGACGATGGCTTCGTAGGCACTTGGGCCGACTCTTTCACCAAACTCCTCGCCTTCAACCAAACTCAGTACCAACGCGTGCTGTCCCTCGACTCCGACGCCGTCATCCTACAGGCCATGGACGAGCTCTTCCTGCTGCCACGATGTCCCGTCGCCATGCCGCGAGCATACTGGCTCTACCCGGAAAAGAAGATGCTCGGTTCACAGCTCATGCTCATCCAGCCGAGTCGGGAGGAGTTTCAGCGTGTCATGGAAAAGATCAACAGCGCCAACAGGAGTGAGTACGACATGGAGATTGTCAACGATTTGTACCAGGACAGCGCCATGATCCTCCCGCACCGGCCTTATACCCTCTTGACAGCCGAGTTTCGTAACGACAATCACAGCAGATACCTCGGTTCCGATCGTGAGCCCTGGGATCCCGCCGCCGTCTTCAACGAGACTAAATATATTCACTTCTCCGACTGGCCTGTGCCCAAGCCGTGGATCGCCATGACGAGACGCATTCGCAGCGATAACCAGCCCAAGTGTCGGGTAATTGATGGCGTGAAGCAGTGTGTTGAGAGGGATATATGGAACGGTTTGTATAAGGACTTTCGACGGCGTCGCCGGGTAAGTGATGGAGGATGCTTGCAGGATGTTGGGCATATCGCGAGCTAATCGGTGTGTTTTACAGGAGGTGTGTAGTGTCGAGAAGATGGCTATATGATAGACTTGCTGTGTATGTTACACATGTCTATACGTGGTGGTTCAGGTACTCAGCACGTTGCGGAACGTTGGACTTGCATGCTTGATCCAGCTAGCCACATCTTGCGGGATTTCCTCAGAAGGAATGACGTACACTCTACTTCATGTGAATGGGCAACGACCTGCACCAGCTGTAACTTGAGGGGTTTCCAACTTGATGGTTCCCCCGCTTGCTGATGGCCAACTTGAACAGTATCTGATACAATGAATTAAGCATAAATCATCGTCCAGTAACCCATAGACTGCTTCCCAACATGTCATCTAGCACCTGGTTCCTCCCTCCCGACTTCACCTTTCTCCCGGACGGGCAGATGGCTCTAGGCAGCGTCATCCCCGATCCCCGAAGACCGACCGTCACGCTGGCCTCGCTCTCTGACCACCCAGCTATCAAGCTGCCAGAAGTCAGGACCATCATCGAGAAGAACCACGTGCTGGCGTCAGCCAAGAGCCGGACGCTGGGACTGGGTCTAATGGCGAGATTCCTCGCCGTTGCCGACGCAAACGCCAAGACGGACCTCTCGTGGCATAAGAACAAGTCCTTCAGCGCCGTAGATCACGAGGTGCGCTCCTACAACGGAGCGTTTTCGTCGGCGGCTGTAAAGGCCATCGTCGCGCTGGATGAAGTCAAGAGACACATTGACGGTGGCCACTTCGGCAAGCGCTACGTCTACATCATCACGGGCCTACGCGTGGCCCAGCAGACCATGACAGTTACCGACGAAAAGGGTCGGAAGACGCTGGTTTCCCTCGGGGGCTCGGCGTCCGTGCCGGCTGGGACGGTGCCGGTCGGTACGGGCGGCGGCGTCTCCGGCGGCGTCGAGGATTCCAAGACGGACGGGTATGAGACGGCGGCGGGCGTCGTTCTGGCTTACCGGCTACATGTGGTTCGGCCCAAGGGTGCTAACGTCGAGGTCGAGCTGTTTTCCTGCAGGACGGCCTTGTGTAGTGATCAGAGTAGGATTGGGGGGGTGGAGGTTGATTTAGGGAACGAGGACGTGCTACGGGATGAGGAGCTTAGTGAGAGTAATGAGGTTGAAGTGGAGGTAGAAGAGGTTAGGATTGACGAGGGAGATGAGATGGAGGCGATCGAGGTGGACGAGGCCGTTCTCCGGCAAGATGTCGGTCTTGATCCAAGTGTTTACAGTGAGGTCGAGATGGACGAGGAGGAGAAGGAGACCTTTATTCTCTTTGATTCTGGCCGGCAACAGGAGATGAAGTCGAGCTGAGAGCTCATACACCGGTCCCAGTTGGTCTACATGTAGTCAAAGAGCTGAGATGTTCAGCGCTCCAGTCGTAGTAAGAGTCTCGCTAGACAGCTTCTAGAGATCATGGGCTTACCAGACTCCTTTGACAAAGTTCAGCAGGTGTTAGTTTGCGCGCCGCCCGCCACATTCACTTTGTCGTCTATGGGCCGAGGACGAACTAGCATCAAGTCTAGCTGTCTTGTAGGAGGTCTAGACTTCAACATCAGGGCGAGGCTCTTTGTCTGGCTTGATAATTGGAATCTGCGAATACATGTGTAGCTTCCACCTATGTTGCATGTGATGAAAGTTCATGTATTCAAGACATCGTCACATCAATGGTTCTACATGTATTTTCCACAACATAACCATTTACGCCTCCATCCTACACGTAGCAACAGCTCCTTCTAAAACAAAAAGATCTGGTCCGTAATCTTCGACGCCACCCCCGGCAGAGGAAATCCCAAGTTCCCCAGCCCAGCCTTGCACGCGTTGACCATCCCAGGCGGCCCGCAAAGCATCATCTTGGAACCGTCCTTGGGCCCGGGAAGCTTCTTCTTCATGAGCTCCTGGTTCACATGCCCGCTGCCGTACTTCCAGCCCGGAGGCGGATTGTCGACGACGTAGTAGACCTCAAAGTTCTGCGGGTATTTGCGGGCAAAGGCATCCAGCTCTTTTCGAAGGAGAATATCCTCCTCCGACTTGTTGGCGTAGATGAGGCTGACGTGCGTCAGGTCGCGGTCGTCCTCGCAGATGGCCCGGATGAGCTGATACATGGGCGTGATGCCTGTGCCTCCAGCCACCATACCAATGTTCTTGCAAAGGCCGCGGTGGTAACGCATGGCGCCCTTGGGGCCTCGGAAGGGCACCGTATCGCCGACCTCGATGTTGGAGAGGAGGCCGTTGGTAAGCTTGCCATCGGGATAGATCTTGATGACGAGCTCGAGGATGCCCTTGTCGTGGTTGTTGGAGACGGGCGTGTACGAGCGAGAGACATTCTCGCCGTTGACGTTGGCCTTGATGGCGACGTGCTGACCGATGGGCAGGCCGAGGACCTCGTTCTCCGTGGGCAGACTAAAGGTGAAGCGCCAGACGTTGGGAGCAACCTCCTTCTTGGCCTTGAGCGGCAGGTTGGAGTAGTTGACGGGGTCTAACCAGCCGCTCTGCAGCAGCTCATCCTTCTCCACCACGGGCGGCATCTTGATGTGAGCAGGGTACGACTCAAAGCCCTTTGTGCGGTGAAGAAAGGCCTTTGTAAACCGACGGCCAGCCCAGAGATCGAGAATGGAAAAGGCACCAGCTCCAATGAGCAGGCCCTTGAAGAAGCCGTGTCGATGCGGATCATTGGAAGAGTCCCGGATAAAGTCGACAAAGGCCTTGGGAACGTGATGCGAGCGAAAGGCAAGGAAGTAGATGGCCGTCGTGGCACTCATGAAGATACCCTGGTTAACCAGCTTGGACAGCGGCCGGCCGGGATCCGTCTCTGGGGCATCGGGTTTGCGATTGATTTGCACCCGTGCTGGCTTGGCCGCCTTCTTCTTGAAGCCCTTTATGGTGCCGACGCAGAGATCTTTCATGATGTCAAAGGCATCCTCGGAGTGGCCTGCATTGTCAAAGTTCTCGCTGGCATCAAGTCCGGCAGTCTCATTGATGATCTCTGGACCTCCGGGATGGTCGATCATGTACTTTGTCAAGTCGTAGACTGATGACAAGGTTAGCATCGTGTCTTGATTATAGCCACAAGTTATGGCTTCGTTCCAATCTCTCTCACCTTTTCCGTGGATGACCAGCCAGGTATCCTCCGGCGTGTTGTGCGTGGCAACCTGCTTCGCGTCGTACTCCATCCTGAATAAACGAGTATGTGACAAGGAAAAGTGGCAGTAAGAGACGGCGAGGGCAGAATAACAGCCGGGATTACACGACGAACAGGGAAGAAAGAAAAGGCGTGCAGCAAGACCGTGCAGCCGAGAAGCTCACCAGATTAAAGTACTGAAAGAAGCCCGGCTGTATCTATAACGTTGCCCGAGGAGCCAGCAGCAAGCCCTCCCAGCGCCGCACAGGGCTTAGCCATCGTTTCACCCACCGACGCCCTTGCTCCTGTTCCAGCCCCAGGACAGGTAGTAAGGGTCCGCACCAGCGGCGCCGAGGCTGTATCAGCCATTCTGGTCTGGGCGTAGCGGCGGCCTAAAAACATGTGGCAAAGGGAAAAGGCCATGTGGATTTTGCCCGTCTCGCGTGAATCCAGCAGCCCGGTCGTTTGCGGCCCCGGCCTCGGACCCGAAATGTGGGGCAGAGACGGCCGGTGCCCGCGCGGGCTTCCGGGTCTGCCGGGTCCGTCAGTGGCTAGCCCGTGCAGAACTCAATTCGCGTCCTAGTAGATGGGAAAGCTGCTTTGACCGAGCAGGCAGTGCCTCGGCTCTTGGCAGTGAGGTCTGTCTGGGTTGCTCCCTGTCCACATAGTCTCAGCTCGACAAATGAGTCTGATGAAACCTCCTGACGTTTCGTGACGTCTCTGGATTCTACTCAGCCGCTAGCCACTCACGACACCTCGGCTGGTGCACGAACTCTCCTTCATGTCAGTTCCCCCCTTTAGCAGCTGGCCAGAGCTCCGGGCTAGCCCGCGCTGACCTCGGCCAGCTCCTGATAGGCAGACGAGGCTCTAGCTAGCATCCACCGAGAGAGTTTCACACCGTTGAAGCCTCGGTCCTCAGCCGTTGGGTCCCAACCTAGTGTTATAATAAGATACGGGTGGCCAGCGAGCTTGCTGGGAGTCAGTATTGAACTTGTCCCAGACGTTGTTATTGTGCGTGTGATATTCATCCTTTTCATCTCTTCAAACTCCCTTCTTCAACAGAATATCCAACAAAATCTTTCCCAATGGTGACCAAGAGGTGCTACCTGCTGGGCGAGGACCCCTCGACGGCAGTTGATATTGAGCTTCCGGACTCGACGGGCATTCAGGAGTGGCAAGACTACGCAGCCGCTCAGTATGGCATCGTCGATCCAACAGGAGTCGACTTCATCTGCAACAACCACAAGGTAACGTCGACGTCGATGCTCACGGCCTTTGAGGAGCCCATCGTCATCGCCATCGATGGCAAGGCCGTCCGCGACGTCCCGGGCCCAGACGGTGTCCCCTTCTTCGGCAACACCTTTGACGTCTTCCCGGATCACCTCCGTCGCAACCAGAACTTCTTCGAACAGTACGGCCCCATCTTCACTCAGACAAACACGGGCTCGCAGATCTACCTCACCAATGACCCCAAGCTCTGCACCATCTTCTCGGCTGAAAGCGAGTTCTTCACAAAGAACATCGTCCCCGGCCACCCGCTCTTCCCTATCAAGGACCCCAACGCCGGCGTCTTCCTCGGAGACACCGATACTGAGGAGTGGCGTCTGGCGCACAAGTTCATGCCGCCCGCTCTGGGACCCAAGGCGGTGCGACACTATGCCCCCGCGATGCAAAAGTGCGTCGAAAGCTCCTTCAACGTCTTTGACGAGCTGGACAAGCGAGACGAGGCTTTCAATGTCTACCCCTATATGCTCAAGCTTGGGTCCCAGACCATCGGCAAGCTGGTTCTCGGCATGGATTTCAACCACTTCACCGATCCTGACGCGCCGCTTGACGAGTTGGTGCGTCTCATCGCCGATTCGCTCGTCCTCAACAAGAAGGTTGCCTCGGTCGGTAGCTGGTATCAGCATCTGCCCTTTGGAGACCCCAAGAGACTGCGTCAGATATGGGTGAGGCTGAATGAGCTCATCACTCAGGCCGCGGAGAGAGCGTCCAAGGGAGAGTCGAACCTGGAGTTGCAGGACGCCGCCCTCAAGTCGGAAAACGTCATTGGTATGTTTCATACATTACACCCACCGTGCCATATCATCGAGTGAAGCTCTTACATGACCACTCAGATTACCTCCTGAGAGCAACGGACAACAAGGGCAACCAGCTGCCAAAAGAACAGTTCCTCCACACGCTGACCGTCGCCACCGGCGCTGGCTTCACCACCACGTCTTCTCTCCTCTCGTGGCTGACCTTTGCCCTCGTCCGCTACCCCGGAGTCCAGGATCGTCTCCTTCAGGAGCTCGTCGACGCCGGCTGGACGCTGGACAAGCAGGTGACGGCCGACGAGGTCAACAGCCTGCCCTACCTGGACAAGCTGATGAAGGAGACGCAGCGGCGTCACAACCCTTCGTACCAGCCCGGCCGGACCGCCAAGACGGACATGATCCTCCCAGGAGGCTACAAGCTTCCCAAGGGAGCCATCGTCATCAGCTCGATCCCGCACATCCACAACAATGCCAAGGTGTGGGACGAGCCTTACAAATTCGATCCTGATCGCTGGGACACGGAAAAGGTCAAGAACAGGCCGGCTGGGTCGTACGTGCCCTTCATGATGGGCCCGCGTAGCTGCATCGGCTTCAACCTTGCGCTGCTCGAGGCCAAGATCTTCATCGCCAAGCTCGTCTTCCGCTACAGGTACTCCGAGGTTGATGCTGGTACGGTCCAGTACGATCCTTACTTCCAGCTCATCAGGCCCGTCAACTTGTACGTCCGCGCCGAGAGGAGGGTCAAGTGGCCGCCCAAGACGGAGGAGTAGAGGGTTGGGGGATGGTGTGTGTACGTGTAATTGAGTATGTCTGAGCACAAGCTAGAAAGCAACAGTATAGCCATTTGCGCTCTTTGAGATTGTTTAGATGTAGTATAAAATTTGCATCTTGCGAGAACCTTTGGATTACATCAATACATGTAGTTCTGCGCGTACATCCATCATCGTCATGTTGATCACACATCGATGAACGCCTCTGTACATGCTTATTTGCATCAGTTCATGTAAACCCCAGTTCTGTCATAGTTCTGCCAACACGTACAACATGTCCAATTAACCCAAGATCCTAATCATCAAGCTCTTGGCCACCGTCAGAGCACGTACAACCCCTAGCACCAAACTCGAAGCCATCGCAACACCATCCTTCCACTACAAACCCCATCAAACCTTCAATGGCATCCTCGCGCTCAAGCTCGCGCTCGCCCCAAATCCCCTTGGCCTCCCCCTAGCAACTCCCACCACCGCCCTCCATGCCCAAATCGTCAACTCGCCCACCTTAGCACAACACCAGCACGTCTCCCGATCCGTTGAGCACAGCGCCGCTCCCCTCTTTAGATCCAACTAAAGCCGGGGCAGCACCGGTCGTTGTCTCTCCGCAGAGAGCTACCGCGAGGCTTGTGTTTCGACTTGTCGAGCTGTCCCGCGCGCCGCGTCAGCTTCTCTGAAACTAGCAAATGTCGTGGTTGGTTGAATGGGTCGTGGATTCGACCTCGGCGTCGCGCAGTCTTGACCATGTTTTCTCCACTGATGGTCTTCTGCAACAGCCATCGTTGGAGAGAAGCTGTCATCATCATTCCACTTCGAAACTGCGTCAAGTTCCGGTGTCAGCTTGCCGCAGCCACGTGGTAGCAGCCGAGGATCATTCTAGATGGTCGGAACATCCGGGGTTCCACTAAATCTATCAACTGCTCGACACCCCCAGTTGATGCTTCCACCCCTGATCCCCAGCTTCATTCCTCAGGGGCCAAGTGCCGAGCTGAGAGCCTTGCTGGTGCAAAGCTCAGCTTTCAGAGACTGCATGGGTGAGTTCTCGGCCCCCCGCTTGGTGCCTTCTCTCACGGGCCGCCGTCTGAAACACACCCAGAATCTCCCTCGAGCTCCTCCGTAGCTTCCGCAAGCCGAGATTCTGCTGCGGATGGGGCGTCCGAGGCTGTTTAGCTTGCGCCGAGGCTGTATCCAGATCGACTCAGTAATCTAGTTTACTTGGGGCTAGCAAACCGAGGGTCTCCAGCCCTTCCAGAGCTCAGGTAGCTTTGCCAACACGCCTTTATATTTAAGGGTTGCTGCTGATCGTGGACAATTGAACGCTCGCATCATATCTGGCTTCATCCACTGAACCCTGACTGTCGATTCACTACATCATCGCATTCCTTGACCAATCATCATTGTTCCCCTAAGCCTGTCATAACTCTTTTCATTCACCATGAAGCTTCCCTCGACCGCAGATCGCCCCGTCGTCCTCCTAGGCGGAGGCGTTCTGGGCCGCCGCGTGGCCGCAACCTGGGCAGCCAGCGGCTACAAGGTGCACATCCGTGACCCCAGCGAGGAGCAGCGGAAGTCGGCGCTGCAATTCTGCCAGGAGAACCTGTCTCAATTCCCCGGCGGCAAGAAGGGAATCAAGAGCGGAGAGGTTACCGTCTTCGAGGACCTGGCCGAGGCTGTCAAGAACGCGTGGCTGGTCATCGAGGCCGTGCCTGAGAAGCTGTCCATCAAGATCTCTACCTTTGCCGACCTCGAGAAGCTCGCGCCCGAGGATGCCCTCCTCTGCACCAACTCGTCTTCGTACAAGTCGCGGGAGATGGTTGAGGACCGCAAGGAGTCGACCAAGCAGCGTGTTCTCAACATGCACTACTACATGCCCCCGGACAACATGATCGTCGAGCTCATGACCTGCAGCAAGACGGATCCGGCCATCTTCCCCTTCCTGGTAGAGAAGTGCAAGAACGTCGGTCTTCACCCCTACGTTGCCCGGGTCGAGTCCACTGGTCTCATCTTCAACCGGATGTGGGCAGCTATCAAGCGGGAGAGTCTCTACATCATGGAAGAGGGCGTGGCAACGGCCGAGGAGATTGACGGGCTTTGGATGGAGATGTGGGGAGGTGACAGCGGTCCGGCTCTCCGTATGGACGCTGTTGGGCTTGATACCGTCTCCATGATCGAGCAGCATTACATCGACGAGCGCGGCCTCCCCGACGCTCCCATCAAGTTTCTCAAGAAGTACATCGACGAGGGCCGACTGGGCTTCAAGTCCGACAAAGGAGGCCTCTATCCTCCCACGGCCAAGACCAACGGTCACGCCAAGAGCGATGAGTCGCTGCTGTACTTCCTCGACATCGGACTCGCCCATCCTAAAGACCCCTTCACCACAGGCCGTGTCCTCGTCGGCTCTCCCAATGGAGGGCCCCTGAAGGAGCTGGTCAAAGACATGGTGCTGCCCGACGGCATCGGCGTCTCCAAAAAGGCCGGCAAGATCTTCTGGACCAACATGGGCATCCCGGACGCGAACGATGGCAGCATCTTCAGCTGCAATCTCGATGGCAGTGGCGTCAAAGAGGTCATTCCCAAGGGCAAGGTGCACACGCCCAAGCAGATGTACTTGGACCAGAAGAACGAGAAGATCTACTTCAGTGACCGCGAAGGCCTCGCCGTCTGGCGCTCCAACTATGACGGTTCCGGCCAGGAGATGGTCGTCAAGACGGGAGACTGGAAGAAGAAAGACGAGACCAACGATCAGACTCGCTGGTGCGTCGGCATCACCGTCTCTCCCTCGACCGGCAAGTTCTACTGGACGCAAAAGGGCCCTTCCAAGTCCAACCACGGCCGTATCTTCCGGGCCAACATCGACATGCCCCCGGGGTCCACGCCCGAGAACCGCAAGGACATTGAGTGTCTCTTCCAGCGTCTCCCCGAGTGCATCGACCTCGAAGTCGATGAGACGAACAACGTTCTCTACTGGACCGATCGCGGCGAGCTGCCCAATGGCAACACCATCAACCGCGTCGACCTCTCCAAGGTCAAGCCCGTTCAAGGCACCGCCATGAGCTTGCCGGGTAAAGACTACGAGATCATCAGTCGCAGCCTGCACGAGCCTATCGGCCTCAGTCTGGATCTCAAGAACAAGCGCATCTTCGCGTGCGACTTGGGCGGCGCCGTCTACGTGTGCGATTTGGACGGCGGGAACAGGAAGAAGATCTACGAGAACGATACCGGCTCATTTTCCGGTCTCGTTCACGTGCCCGTCTAGGAGCCATGAGCGTAGCTGTTTCGGTGTGGGAGTTGCAGTCTGGTAACTAGCGGTCTTGATGAACGGTTTAACGTGCTTTGGACACATGGTGCAATCAGTTTGGGAATATGTGCACATGTGCGGGCATCTTTAAGCATGTATACAAAAATGAGTGTTCTCTTTCGTCTGTGAATGCCTACCGCAGTCTTGGTAACTGAAGTTGAGACCACAGGCGTCTTGTCTTAAGACTTCCTCAGTATGTGCGTACATGTATGGGTCGAAGCCCAAGTTCATGTAGATCGCTGTTTGTGACTTTCTACAGACTGTATTAGAAGGGTTGTTACATGTTATGATGGCATAGTGGGAAGATGTTGTTTCGATTCAATGTTCCCTCGGTGCACGACAAGTTTACTCACACAAGCCTAACAGGAGCATTGCAACTAGAGATTGATCTAAACGAGAGTTATCAAGGCTAACGCAGTAAGACACACGCACCAGTGCGTGATTGTAGCCTGCAGCAACAAGCCAATAGCCAGTCCATCTGTCCTGAATCTCATCACCAGACAAGTTCCCGCAAACCCAACAAAGGCGAGGCGGATAACAAAAGAAACATACTGAGCATCGAGCATCTGACTGCACGTAGTACTGGTTCAAACAACAAAAGAAACTCAATCCCCTCTCTGCACGAAGTAATGGTCAGAAGAACAAGAGAAGCTCTGTTACCTCTTCAACCCGTTTCCCGTCTTGCCTTCTTCAGCAATCGACTGCCTGCGTATCCTGGGCTAGCTTCGGTGTATCATCCGCTTGTTTGAAACCCCTGCGGAGGTTATCGTACTTGGTCTCCGGGTACTCGATGACATTCTGCTGCTTCAGCAGTGCCGCCCCCCCGCCGAGGCCCTCAAACGCCGTCGTGATCAGGCTGTCGGATCCAGTCTTGTCCGCGCTCGACTCCCACCACATGACGCCACCGAGACCCCTTCGCTTGACGTAGTCGGTCTTCTGCTTCGTCATCTTGGGCGTATCGTAGCTGACCATCTCTCTCGTCTGCTTGTTATAGCAGTACGACGCGCCGGCCAGGTCGTCGTATTGTTCCTCGGCACCATCGAGCGGCAGCTTCTTGTAGTCGTAGACGCCTTTCTCCCAGGTGCCTGCACCATTGCCCGAGTACTTGTCGCCCGGGCCATTCGTGTTCTCGAATGCGCGTCCATACAGCGGCATTCCAAGCACCATCTTATTGGGGGCAACTCCGTGACTGAGGTAATAGTCGACTGCTGCCTCGGTCGAGAAGGGCGTGCATTGCGGCCGCTGTTTATTGGGGAAAAGATTGGCTTGATGGCCACTGACCTGGTCCCACGAGCCGGCATAGTCGTAAGCCATCAGGTTCCAAAAGTCCAAAAACTTGTCCATGGCGGCGATGTCAAGCGTCTGGAAGTGCTGGGGGCCCGCAGGACAGGCCACGGTAAGCTCGAAGTGGCTTCCGCCTCCGACTTTGGCGGCATAGGCGTTTAGCTCATTGCGAATGGTGCTGAGGAGCTCGACGAAGTTCTTGGCCTCGCCGTCATTCTGGGGATACTCCCAGTCGATGTCGAGGCCGTCAAAGCCGTACGTCTTGACCAGCTCGACGCTAGACTTGGCGAATCTGGCGCGGCCCTCGGGCGTGCTTGCAGGCGTCTTAAAGTTGGAGCTGTACGTCCATCCGCCGATGGAGAGAAGCACTTTGAGGTTTCTGTTGCGGCGCTTGAGGAGATTGAGCTGCTTCAGGCAGCCAAACATGTTATTCCCAGAGTCATTCCATGAATCACCCTCCCAGTGAATGTCCGTGTCAGCCCAGCTGTCGGTCAATTGGCTGTGGCCCGCGAATGTTAGCGTTCAAGTCCTCGTCAGGTTCTCGGAAGCGGCGGCACTTACACTTCGCCACTGTCGCTGCGAACATTGGCAAAGGCATAGAGCACATGGGTGAGCTTCTCCACTGGAAGGTCCTGAGGACGATGTTTGCGGGCGTAGATGGCCCTATTCAAGTACGTTAGTCTCAGCGTGGGATCTTGGAGAGTTGCGTCCTGACCAGTTGACGAAGTATGCCACCGATCGAAAGCCGCTCATATTGATGGTATGATCACTTGTAAGTCTGGAATAAAACAAAAGAAAGCTGAAGAGAGCAACCAGGAAGTAGACGAGGAGATGCCGGTTTATAGAGGTAATCTGTGGCAATCAGAAGAGACACAATTCTCAGACTCTGAGAACAAGTTTGAGTCTTGCCCGCACAGTTCGAGGGAGAGGCATGGCCATGTGCCACAGGTTTCGTGGTTGACAAACCGTCTGAGGAATGTAGGATTAGAATAGAAGCGAGGTCGGTGCAGGAGACAGTCGAATTAGGTAGTCAAGCCGCACGATCGAGGTTGGATGACGCTGCTGGGCCTTTCCCCAAGCTTGAGACCCGTCTGAGTCTCCCACACCCACCAAAGTCTCCACCATCGGCGTTGAGCCACGTGACCCCACGTGCAGTGCAGCTGGAAGAACTTTTTCGCCGAAGCAAAAAAAAATCATCGCCAGAAATACTTGCCGATATCACAAAAAGAGTATCAGAAATCCAAACTTCCCCTCTGGCTCTATCGGTCTCGTTGCCATCCGCAGCTCGGGCGATTTAGCATGACCCACGTCGATTACGTCCTCTTCGAGGCCCCTGTCGGTTATGCCGTCTTCAAAGTCGTCCATCAGGCCGACGCCATCGGCCTCAAGTTGAAGGAGGTTCAGCAGGCGGCGTCGGACCTCGCCTTGTTTGGCAAGATGGTCAAGCTGGTCAACTTTACGCCTTTCGAGTGAATAGTTCCATGGTCTGAGTTCGAGGCGATGGGATGCTGACCTTCTTTCCAGCGGCCAAGCGGATGCCATTCACAATATCAACGAGGTCTCCGAAGGCATTTGCACCGATCTTCTCCGCTCCGTTCTCGAGCTCAACCTGCCCAAGACGAGCGGTAAGAAGAGCAAGGTGGTGCTGGGCGTCTCGGAAAAGGGCATCGCTGGCGCCATCAAGGCCGAGCTGCCAGGTCTCCAGTGCGAGACAGCCGATACGTCTGAGGTGGTTGCCGACCTCATTCGCGGCATTCGCTGCTTTTCAGAGAAGCTCATCGACGGCCTGATGCCCGGCGACGTGGAAAAGGCTTGTCTGGGAATGGCTCACGCCTACTCTCGAGCCAAGGTCAAATTTAGCTCCACCAGGAATGACAACCATATCATACAGGCCGCTGCCATCATTGACAGCCAAGACAAGAGTCTCAACCAGTTCCTTATGCGCGTGAGGGAATGGTACGGCTGGCACTTTCCCGAGCTCATCAAGATTGTGTCCGATAATCTCACCTACGCCAAACTTGTCCTGGCCATCGGAAACAAGAAGACGCTCACCGACGACAGAGTCGACGAGCTGGCCGCCATTCTCAGCGAGGACGAGAACAAGGCTCAGGCCATCATTGATGCTGCCAAGGTGTCTATGGGCACTGACATTACCGATGACGATCTCGGAGTCTTGATGGATCTCACCCGCCATGTCGTCCAACAGGCCGAGAACCGGCGCTCGACGTCCAACTATCTCGAGCAAAAGCTGTCGGCCGTTGCCCCCAACCTGCAAGCCCTCATCGGTACCACAGTGAGCGCGCGCCTCATCTCCCAGGCTGGCTCCCTCAACAGCTTGGCCAAGAGCCCGGCATCGACTCTTCAAATCATGGGCGCAGAAAAGGCATTGTTCCGCGCCCTGAAGAACAAGAGCAACACACCCAAATACGGCATAATCTATCAGAGCAGCTTCATCGGCAAAGCCAATGTGCGCGACAAGGGGCGCATCTCCAGATACGTCGCCAACAAGTGCAGCATGGCCTGTCGCATCGACAACTTTTCCGTCGAGCCATCGACGCGCTATGGCGAAGCTTTCAAGACGCAGGTGAACGAGCGTTTGGAGTTTTACGCGACCGGGAAGAAGCCCAGGTGCAACATGGACGTTGTGGTACGTGCAATAGATGGGTCTGAGCATTGCGCTCGTTGACTGACGCTGCCGCAGAACGAAGTCATTGCCGCTCACGGCGAAGATGGTGTCAAGGACAGCGACGATGAAATGGTAGACGCTCCGGAACCGTCGTCTGCGAAAAAGGACAAGAAGAAGGACAAGAAAGAAAAGAAAGACAAGAAGGAAAAGAGTGGCGACAAGAAGCGCAAGCAGGCTGACGCCGAGGCTACCGACAAGAAGAAGAAGAAGCGGAAGTCAAAGTCCGGCAACGACGAGTAGGGCGTCAAAGCCGGCCCGCGCGCTTCCTCCTCCAAGACTGTCCGCTTCGCCACCGAGGCGGCAATTTCATTCTTCAGACCAAGGTCCAAGATCCAGAAGATGGTCCTGGCGGGGAAAGGGCGCGCCCTTCTGTCTGGATCGCATATCTGACAGATGGCGCATCCCGCATGAGGACTGGCACGACGACGCCAGCGCAGGCGTCTCACCACCGACGTCGGTGGATGGAGAGGGGGCGGCGTCTGTTAGTATCCGGAGTTGGAGTCGAGTGGCGTTTGGAGGGTAGAGCCGTTGCTTGGCTTGCATCATTCAGTTGTCTTGTCATATACAGGTGCGCTATGAGGGGATGGACATGACATTTCGTCGTCATTACGCACGCCACATCGTGAGGTGTACCACCACGATCGTAGGAAATCGGAGGTTTTGTGATTACCACGAGAGGGAGCACTCCACAGCAGCGAACAAGAGACACGACAGAGTGATTCAGGGTGGTTGTGAAACCATAGCTGGCCTCGACTACGTAGATATAGATCGTGGCAAGCCGCCATGGTAGGGTCTAGTATGCACATGTGCAGCGCCCATTCCGTTGCATTTCCTCGTCATCCAACCGACTCCTGGCAAGCCGGTCAAGCCCAAGCATTTGACACTGTTCTAGTAACTCATTGCTTGTCGAAGACGTAGGTCAGGTGGCAGCGACCACAGTACTGGCGATCGGACATGGAGGCCATGAAGACACCAGCACCGCACTGCGAGTTGGTTAGGAGGGTGAACAATGGTCCGCGCAATGAGAGCTGAACTCACGGTAGCGCTGGGGCATTCGCGTCGCAGGCGCTCAATGTTGCCATCCTTGTCGACCTTGTAGTACTTGAGGACAGCCAGCTTGGTCTTCTTGCGCTTGTGCTTGATCTTCTTGGGGGTCGTGTAGACCTTCTTCTTGCGCTTCTTGGCACCACCACGCAGGCGGAGGACGAGATGCAGGGTGCTCTCCTTCTGGATGTTGTAGTCGCTCAGGGTGCGGCCATCCTCGAGCTGCTTGCCAGCGAAGATGAGACGTTGCTGATCCGGGGGGATGCCCTCCTTGTCCTGGATCTTGGACTTGACATTGTCGATGGTATCGGACGATTCGACCTCGAGCGTGATCGTCTTGCCCGTCAGGGTCTTGACGAAAATCTGCATCTTGCCTGGAGGAAGGGGTTAGACGACATGGACAAGTCGCTGTTTCGGCGACGAGGACAAGAGGATGAGAAGCCTCAAGTCGGATCGTCGGAAGAAGCGAGAAGAAGAGAAGGAAAATGCAACATTTCTGCAGACGTACCTCGACAATAGACTTATTGCCGTCCTCAGCAATCCTCAGATGTTGCGTGTGGGAGAAAGAGGTCAGCTGGGGCTG
Organism: Ophiocordyceps camponoti-rufipedis; assembly: GCA_002591395.1. Taxonomy (NCBI): domain Eukaryota; kingdom Fungi; phylum Ascomycota; class Sordariomycetes; order Hypocreales; family Ophiocordycipitaceae; genus Ophiocordyceps; species Ophiocordyceps camponoti-rufipedis. The sequence continues at coordinate 25,351 of NJES01000008.1, read as the reverse complement.
CGGAGGCGTTGAGAAAATTGGTGGAGGCGGGGGCTTAGAGTCACGTGGGGTAGGGCTTTGCAGGTGTCCTTGCCCCAGGGTTGGTAGTGGGTCGCTTCCCGAATTGGCCGAGCGGCAAAAAGCTGCAGCATTTCGCACGCACTAGATCTTGAACCTCTTTTGCAGCAGCAGACGCAGTATGTTGACGAAGCCCTGTTTCTGATTGCGGACTCGTGTTTCTCTGACTGCGAACAGATTATCGTCGATACAACCGCGACAATGGTCAAGAAGAGAAAGAACAAGTACGAAGACGTCGATTTCCCCGCGTTAACGCGTCACTGACTCTTCGCAGCGGCCGCAACAAGAAGGGCCGCGGCCACGTCAAGCCGATCCGATGCAGCAACTGCTCGCGATGCACGCCCAAGGACAAGGCCATCAAGCGCTTCACGATCCGCAACATGGTCGAGTCTGCCGCCATCCGTCTGTCATCTCTCCTCCGCTAGAACACAAGCTTCTCGCTGACTTAGATACGCAGGTGATATCTCGGACGCTTCCGTCTTCGCCGAGTACACCGTCCCCAAGATGTACCTGAAGCTGCAGTACTGTGTCTCTTGCGCCATCCATGGCAAGATTGTCCGGTACGTTGTCTCTCCCCGGGAGCGTGACAACTGCGCCCTCGCGGCGTATGTGCTTCGGATGAGCCTTGGGCGGTGCGAGGTCCTGAAAAACGGACGCTCCGACGGCACAAGCTGCCGATGCTCCTCGCTCCCCTGCAAACCCTCTGGTACGTGTGGAGAGAGCACCATGGCTGACGATGTATTGCAGTGTCCGCTCTCGCGTGGGTCGCCGCAACCGCGCTCCGCCTCCGCGTGTTCGCTACAACAAGGACGGCAAGAAGATTGTCCCGACGGTGGCCAAGGCCTGAGATGGGCAGGGCAAGGACGGACTTTGTTACATGGCAGCGCTGGGAGCAGAATTGGGAAGCGGTCGGAAAGATGTAGACGATTTAAACGTCAATCAGCCAAGCTCTCTTGTCAAGGCATCCCATGCACGCATCCGTCTACGTTGACGAGTCAGAGCAGCGGGCTGTATTCATCTCATCGCAAAGTAAAATGTTTATACACGACGTGGAAATGCCACTGGAAGAAAGCCACGACAGCCTGCCCACTACCAACTCAAGTGTTTAAAATCCCGGTCCAGGAACCAGGCCAGTATCGTTCCGCGAGCACTCATAAGGATCGACGCAGACACCGCCGCCACAGCAGCTGCCAGTCAGACACACATGGCGCGAATGACCGCTAGAAGCACAATCAGCGTCTGACGAGCAGCGAGCGACGAAGTTATCGCAGCCAGTATACTCGAAGGCAATGGAAGCGCCATCAGCGGTGTGACCACAGACGCAGCCCGAGTCACCGAGGATAGCCTCAGAAGGATAGGAGCAAGGACCGGCGCCTCCAAAGGAAGAGTCGCTTCCGCGCGGACAGCAGGCGCGGCTTGTCGAGTCGAGGACGGTGAGGTTCCGCGGCGGCGGAGGCGCATCCGGAGGCGGAGCCGATCCGAAGCGGGCGACGACGGGGAGAGGCGCGGCTCCGGCCCGAAGGGTGAGCTCAAGCGGCGGATCCGGCGCGTGCAGATCACGGCATAGATCGGCGTCGAACCGGCGATTGGCGGAAGCGTAGGCATCGAGATAGACCTTTACGGCAGCGTCGACGGCCGGTGGCTGAGCTCGAGCACGGGAAAGAGCCTGCTTGAGAATCTCCCACAGCTGCTCGTAGTAGATGACGGCCAAGTCGGCGTCAGCCCTCTGCTGATCATCCAGACCACGAGAGTACAGCTCTTCACGCAGCGAGGCAGGGTTGAGAAAGTCCTGGCTTGTGGCCTCGAGGGTGCTGACGACGGTTGATAGATCGGGACACGAGCCGGCGAAGGGCGCGACGAAGAGAAAGTTTGCAACTGATCGACGGACAGCGCGTCGACAGCGAGTCGCGTTGGATGAAGCTCCGGGGAACGCACAGTCGAAACGCCACCGGCCGAGAGCATCGTCGACGTCGACATCTCGGCATTCCGAGGCCCCGAGCCGGAGGAGCGGATACTCACGGAGGTGACGGCCGATGGGACGACCGCATTGATCCCGGAGGAAGAGCACCTGACCGAAAGGGGCGTCGGCGTCGTCATCGTCGATGTCATCGTCGGCCTCCTTGAGAAGATTGGGCGCTCCCTTGGCACAGACCTGACCCGATAGATTGGCCAGCTGGTCGTACAAGCCGCCGATGGTGAAGGAGACGTCGAAGCGGCAACTATTGGTCGAGAAGTGAACGCCGCGAGCGTCCAGAATCATGGCATTGCCGAGAGAATCGACGATGGCGACGTGGCCCTTGTCCGAGACGTCGAGGTAATGCGTGCCCTTTGCAGCATCGCGCAGCGTGACGAACAGCGGCTGCACGCCATCAGGCGCAAAGTCGACTGCCTCGATAAAGGGGAAGGGGATGGTGGCGTTGTGGGCTCGAACCTCGTCGTTGTGAGGGAGGGCGCGGCGTCCGTCTGTCGGCATTGGGAGGTGGTAGCAGTTGGGCTCCGATATGGCTCCGGACCGGTTGACGTCGGTGAAGTTGGCGGCCGGGACGGGGGTTGGGGGGGGCATTCCGCCGGAGACGGAGACGGAGGCGGAGACGGAGACGGAGGCGGAGACGGAGGCCGTTGAGTTACGGGCCGGAGCGGAGGAGGGACCGCCGGTTGTGGGTGTCGTTGCGGAGGGAGAGCCGGAGGGGTCCGGGGGGCCGCGTCGGCCGTCGTTTGCGGAGCTGCTTGGGGACGTGGCGATGGGATCGAGACTGACGGTCCAGGATTCCGTTACGTTTGAGCTTCTTGTTGCCGAGATGGAGCTTAGAGGTGGATCATTTGGAGGTGAGCTCATCGAGGCTCCGGACGAGAAGGGCGAAGTCGAGGATGACGTCGATGAGCCCGGGGGGTCTCGAGGATCCGGGCTTGTCGATGCGGACGCGTCTCGGCTGGACGTTCCGGTTGGGTCCCGGCTTAAGGTGGCTCCGGAGGAGGCGGGCATGGAGGAAGACGGATCGGTGGAGGCTCTGGTTGAGCCTGTTGGGTCCGTGAGATCCCAGCTCGATGCCGGACCGGATGGGGTTGAGGCTGCTTTGGAGGTTCCGCTCGGGTCACTGGGGTTCCGGCTTGATGCTGTGGAGGGTCCGGTTGATGGGGGTGCAAGAGGGGCAGTTGAGTTGGGGTCTTTGGACGATGAGGTTGATGCTCCGGAGGCTGATGGGGCGGGTGAAGCTGATGAACCGGATGAGGCTGACGGTAGGGAAGCCGTGGAAGCCGAGTTTGATGATGGTCCGGATGAGAGTGACGAGGCTAGGCTTGACAATGTTCCTGATGAAAGTGAGGAAGCCAGGCCTGAAGACGATCCAGATGAAGCTGAGGAAGCCATGCCTGAAGATGGTCCAGACGAAGCTGATGGAGCTGAGCCCGAGGAGAGTCCAGACGAAGCTGATGGAGCCAAAGAAGCCGAGAAAGACGATGCTCCCGATGAAGCTGACGAACCCATGCCGGAAGACAACCCCGACGAAACCGATGAAGCCAGCCCCGACGACACCCCAGACGAAGCCGTCGCCGTCCAGCCAGACGATGCCCCCGAAGACCCCGAAGAAGCCCAACCAGAAGACACCCCCGACGTCCAACCCGGATCCCCCGTCGAAACCGTCGTCGAAGCCGTCAACCCCCCCGACCACGTCGAATTGGGATCCCTCGAAAGGCCCGTCGAAGCCGTGGAAAGCGCGCCACTCCTCGACGAGCTCCAAGACGATACCATCCCCCCCGACGTCGACGAAACCTCCCCCCCCGTCCGCGATGCCCCCGTCCCCGTAACAGACCCCGACCCCGTCGTCACCACAGAAACACTCCCAATCTCCGTCCCCGTCTCCGTAATCGTAACCGTCCCCTCCTCCTCCGACCTCAACCCCGTACTCGAAGCCCCCTTCCCACACGTCTCCGTCAAAACACACTGACACTGACCCCAACCCATCAGTATCAATATACGTCAAAAACATCAGTCAACTCACATGCGAAGACACAACACTCGGCTCATAGCCCGCATACTCCGTCGGCGTCGAAACCTCATGGCACGCACTCTGCACCACGCTCGAGCAGAATGACCGCCCATGGTCAGACAGAGAGGTGAAGAGGTCGTCGCGCGTGCAGGACCCTTCGGATGGGGAGGCGGGGAGGCCGAGAGTGAGGCCCGCGACGCATGCCATCAAGGCCAAGATGCGCGTCGTCGGAGCCATGGTCAACGAGCGTCGACGAGTCGTCAAAAAAGAAAGATAACGAGCGAGTGCAATGGCCGCTTCCCGTATTCGACTTGTCCGTGATAAGGCCTGCCCCTGAGAGTTGGCTTCTCTCCCTCCTCTTTATACTCTTGCTTCTCTCTCACTCACCTCTCTCCTTCTCCTCCTCCTCTCTCCTATCCCCTCCTCTCCTCCCTCTCCTCTCTCTGCTCTCTCTCCCCTCTCTCCCCTCTCTCCCTCCTCTTCCTCCTCTCCCCTCCACGCTCCTCCTCGGCTCCGCGCCGTACAACATCGCCTACCACCCCCGAAAGAAAGCCCCCCATCAGAAGCCAAAGCACACTCCCACAGCTCCCCCCTCGATATCCCCCATCGTCCAGCTCGGCGAGTCTGTACGAGCCTCGTCTGTCTCCCCTTGGACCTCGCAGCCATGCCCTCGTGCCACCCCAAGCCCGGACCGGCGCCACTTGGATAAGCCGTCGTGCGACGCAGCTCAAGCGACAATTTAAGGAGCCTCAGCCACATTGCAGACCCGTTGGCATCCTCTTCCGGCATGGCACCGCGGACAAGAGACGACACGAAACAGCATGGCGCAGCCTCACCAACCCGCCTCGACGAAGCGACCTGCCGCTCGCGTCCTAGCTCGTCAACGGCTTCTCTCCGCCGAGGCCAGACGTCGCTTCGGCCCTTTACTGAGAGAGAGAGAGAGAGAGAGAAAAGGGGTCGACGGCTCTTTAGCAACCGGCTATTCCCTGTCAGCAGTTCTCAGCCGGTCTGGCAGAAACACGTTTTGCATTTCTCATGATACGCCCAGACATGATACATGATTCCTCGTTAGAGAACAGACAAGATTCCGACCCGCTCAGCCCATCCATCCATACCATCACTCATACATATCAACAACAATAGCAACACCCTCCCCTCACCTCAGGGCCAGCGTCGTCGTCTGTCCCGGGCCCGCAGGCTGCTGCTGCTGCTGCTGGTCCCGCGAGATGTAGTCCAGGTTGTCAATCGTCACGTTCCTCGTCATATGGTTGACCTTGTAAACTCCCACAAGCCTGGACGCCAGCTCAAACATGTTGTTCCGCAGCGAGATGACGACAAATTGTGCGTTCTTGGTCCGCTCCTTGATGTAGTTGGCCACAATAGACACCTACAAACCGTCGTCAGCAAGGGGCACAGCCCATCTCAGACAAAAAAAAAACACAGACGACACTCACGTTTCTAAAGTCCAGCGCCGCGTCAATCTCGTCCATGACGTACAGCGGCGTCGGCTTGTAGTGGTGCAACGCAAACACCAAGGCCAGGCTGCTCAGCGTCTTCTCGCCTCCCGACAGGTTGCCAATGTTCTTCCAGCTCTTCTTGGGCGGCATCACGCTGAAGAGGATGCCCTCGCTAAAGGGGTCCAGGCTGTCGACCAGCTCCAGCTCGGCGTTTCCGCCCATCGTGATCATCTGGTACATCTCCTTGAGCCGGAGCGAGATGGCGCCGAAGCCGGCCATGAAGCCCTCGAGCCGCAGCCTTCGGAGGTCGTCGCATCGCTTCTTGGCCGCGTCGCGCTGCGTGATAGCCGACTGCAGGTCGGACGAGCGAGCTGCGTGCTCCTCGACTCGCCGTCGGTACTCTGCCAGCACCCCGAGGTCGACATTGACCTTTTCCGTCTTCTCCTCCAGCGCCGCGATTTCGCCCTTGAGTGTCTCCTTGCTCATGCCCGCGAGCTCGTCCGGCGTGTGCCTCGGCAGCTCCTGGGGCTGGCCCTGGTCCTCATCCTCGTCAGGGGGGTCCGTCATGTCCTCGTCGGGGGCGTCCGTCATGTCCACGTCTCCGTCGTCGTCGGCTCCTCCCTGCTGCCTCTCCCCATCTTCCTCGTCTTCTTCCTTGACCTCCCTCATCTCGCCTTCACCGCCCTGGGCTGCCTTGGCGGGAGAGACACCCCCCGTTAGATCGTCGATGCTCTGCAACACGAGCTTGGAGAGCTTGTCGTTCCAGTATCGATGACGCTTCTCGTTCTCTGCCAGCGCCTTCTGGTTCTCCTCGAGCTTGTTGCGCATCTCAATCTCTACCGCCCGACTCTCGTTCAGCTCGGCCGTCTTGGCGTCCAGAGCCTCCTTGAACTCGGCCAGCTCCTCTTTCTTGGCCACCAGACCCTCTTCCGTCTCCTGAACGAGCGTCTTGAGCTCCTCAACTCGCTCTCCCTGGCTGCCCATGTCGACCTCTAGCTTCTCCAGGTCGTCGGCGGCTGCATCCCTCTCACTCGATGCCTTGGCCACGTCCTTGGCCAGCTTAGCCATCTGCTTCTCTGCCTTGGCGCGACGGACCTCGGCATTCGACGTCTCTTCGTTGTGTGAGACCGTCTCGCCCTTGAGTGCGTCCACCTTGGCCCTCTGCGCCTGAAGCCGCTCGCCTCCAACCTCCATGATGGCATCTTGCAGCGTCTTGATCTCGGCCTCGGCACTGGCCGTCTCGCCACGCAGCTGGTCGATCTCGCCGTTGAGCTTGGCCACCTCCTTCTGTAGCGTCTTCAGCCGGCGAGAGTCGTCGGCAGACGGCTGATGCTCCTTGCTGACGTCGCCAATCCGCCGCTGCACGTCGGCCATGTTCCGCGTCGCGCTCTCCACCTCGAGTCCCAGCTTCTGCATCTTGGTGTCGAGCTGGGGAATCTGCTCTCTCAGCTCCTTCAGCCTCCCCTCGCACTCCCGCTGGTACTCCTGAAACTCGCGGAACTTGGTCTCCCACGCGTCCAGGTCGACCTCGAGCTTGGCCACGGCTTCCTTGCTAGTGTCGGCCACGAGCTTCGACGACATGAGGCCCTTCTTGACTGTCGAGCCACCGCCGGACATGGTGCCGGACTTGTCGATGAGCTCGCCCTGGAGCGTGACGACACGCCACCTCTTGGCCCCGTACGCGATCCGGTTGGCCTGGGCCAGGTCCTTCGCTACCAGAGTGTCCTGCATGGCGTGGTAGAAAGCCGGCCGAAACTCGTCTGCCTTGGCCTTGACCAGGTCAAACAGGCGCGGAGCTCCCTCGGGCGTCTCCATAGTCGAGAGGTCTCGGGCTCTCAGCTTGTCGAGACAGATGAAGTTGCCACGTCCCAGGTTGTTCTTCCTCAGATACTCAATACACTGCTGGCCAGCCTCGACTGTCTGAGTAACAAAATTGTCCAGCGAAGGACAAGCCGTAGAGACGGCCACGTCGTACTTGGGGTCGATGGTGCCGAGGTTTCCCAGCCGGCCGTGAAAGCCGTCGATACGGCCCGATTCCTTCATCCGCATGAGGGCCGCCAGGACGTTGCCTCGCGTCTGCGTGCTGGCCAGGCTGGAACGGGCCTCGTCGGCCTTTTGTCGAGCGCTGGAGATTTTGGAACGGAGCTTGGGCTCCTGCTCTGAGAGAACTTGCAGTTCCGACATCATCTTGTCGGCCTCCTTCTGCAGCGTCTGCTTCTCCGTCTCGCACTCCTTGAGCTCCTCCGCCTTGGCGGCCTTGACTTCCTCGATGGACGCCATCTTGGCTTGCAGCTCCTCGAGAGCCACAGCACCAGCGTTGGCCTTTTCGCGCAAGATGTTGCTCTCGCTCTCCGCCACAGCTATGGCCGACTGCTTCTGGTTAATCTTTTCCGTCCAGGGCTCGAGCGCCTTAAGCTTGGCCGCAATTTTATCAGAGAATGCCTGCGTCTTGCCCTTGAGGCTGTCTCGAATTTTGGCAAGCTCGGCCTCTTCTGACTTGACCTGTTCTTCCAGAGCTGCCACCTCGCGAGTGCGGGACTCGATGTCTTGGCTGCACGCTTCTATTGTCTGCTCGGCCTCGGCTGTCGACTTCTCGGCGTTGCTCATCGTCTTTTCCAGTTTCTTCTTCTTGTCCTCGAGGAACTTGCGCTTCTCGTCGAGCTTGACGCGCTCCTGATCGAGCTTGGCCAAGTGCTTCGTCAAAGACTGCGAGTATTTCTCCTGTCCGCTGTAGTCCTGGCTGCCGACCGCATATTGCTTCTGCAGCTCTTCAATAATCTGCGCGCTGCCTTGGTGCTTCTCAAGCTCCTCGTCGAGTTGATCTTGCATTTGGGTGACGGCCTCTTGCGTGACCGAGAGGTTGTCGTTGCACTCGTGGATGTATAACTGATAGAGACTCGACTTCTTCATGACCAGTTCGTTCTCGTCTCGTATATAGTCAAGCGCCTTGTTCTTCTTGTCTTCGAGGCCTTGCTTCTCCTTTTCCACGTGCTGCACGCGACCGCTCTTCTCGACACAGACATCATTGAGAGTTTCGACCTCGGTGGCGGCCTCTTCGATAGGTGTCTTGTACTTTGACGTCCCGATGATGTCCTCGAGATACTCGAGCAGACCGTCCTCGTGCTCGTTGGCCGCCTTGGCCTTCATCTGGGCAATCGACTCGACCTCTCCTTGTAGAATGAGAAAGCGTTTATGGTCCAAGTCGACGCCTCTTTCGCGGAGAAGGGTCGTGACTGTGGTAAAATTGGACTCTTTTCCATTGATATAGTACTTGCTCGAGTTGTTGCGAAATGCCTTGCGCGAGATGACGAGAGCAGAGTCGGGGACGACCTCGTGACCACCGCCAGGCTGCTGAGAGTCAGAATAATGCGAGCAGGAGGTGGTTAATCAAGAACAGTAGCTTGCCTGATCGATAACTTCTTCAAAATGAACTTCGACCTCGCAAAAGTCCAGGTTTGGATAATGCGCCGAGTTGTGGATCAGAGCAGAGATTTTTCCTTGCCGCATTTTGCTGGCTCGGAAGCCAAAGACAAACAGCAGCGAATCGATAACGTTTGACTTGCCCGAACCATTGGGACCAACGACAGATGAGAAGGAGGCGTGAAAAGGGCCAACTTCTTGACGACCAGCATAGCTCTTGAAGTTGTTCAGAATGAGATAGGTCAGCACAATGCGAGGCTTGGGTTCTGTGGCCTCCTCGACGACAGGCACGGCAGCCGTGCGTTGTTTGAGTATGATATCCATGGGCCTCTCCATGACGGTGTCAAACGGCTTTACCGGCTTCAAGGCAGCCACGGTGGCGTCGGGGTTTTGGGTATTTGCTCCAACAGCGGTGATGTCAGCCAGAGGCGTTCCACGAAGCTGCGAAGGCTCCGGCGATGTCGAAGGCTTCGGGGTCGGCGGCGCCAGTTCAGACACAGCAGCGCCAGAGGGTCGCGGAGCCGTACTCTTGCGTTTACGCGGAGAGAGCTTCGGCATCGTATCTTCAGGACTTATCTGTGCAGTCTCGTTGGGATCCGTCGCGTCTGCAGACTGCGATGATTCCGCGGCTGGAGCCGAAACCTTCTTAGGTCGTCCTCGAGGACGCGGCGCGGCGGTAGTAGGTGGGGCCATAGACTGACGCCCGCCTCGCGTCTGCCTGCGACTGGCTCTTGCAGGCTCCGGCGTGAAGTCATCTTCGGCTTCGACAGCAGTGGCGGTGTCGTTCGAATCGGAGTCGGAGTCGATGATAGTCCGTCTGTTCGCGGCGCGACGCGAAGGGCGGGAGGGAGTGACCTCCGACATTGCGCTTCTGAAGTGGTCCTCTGACTATCAACGGCGACAATAGACACGTTCTCAGAGCGAAGATGAGTCGAGCGACTTTGCGACTGCCAAACAGCCGTTGAGGAAATGAGAGTTGCTCTCGTCAGTTGAAGTTTGTTTGGAAACGTCCCAAAACGGTTGGCGGGAGGCAGGTAAACAGTTGACCCCCGCGTTCTGGGGGGGCTGACGCGGATAAACTCCTTACCCGCGCTCACGTGATTACGCGATCTCGCATCTTTCTTCCTTCGCGTGATTCTGCGTCGCAATTCCAGCAACAGAGCTTCCTCTCCTAAGCTCTGGGCTCCTTTTTCCACTTTCGTTTCGTCATCAGCATCATGGCTGCGATGGAAGGCCTCACTAACTTTGAACGAGTCATTCCCAGCAGCTTGAAATTCCCTTACGATCGCAACCTTCAGCATGAGATTGAGCATCATCGCAAGGCACTGGGCGGAACTCTCTTCATCGACCGCGTCATGACCACTCTTGGTCTCGTCAAAGGTTCACCTCGTCATCCTCTAAGGTCTAGTCTTCTGTTGCTGACGGCGTTGTGCGAAGGTCGAACCTACCCTCCCAAGTCTGAGAACGCTCTACGCCAGCTGCACCAGCTCTTTTGCGACTCGAACATGTCTGTTCAGCACAAGCAGTCGCTCATATACTACATTTTGCTCGACTTTGACACGGAAAGCTCACAATCGTCCACCTCCGATTCATTTGCCGCTGGTGCCGGAATGCCCGTCAACTATCAGATTTTCATGAGAGGCTTGTGGCTCATGGACCGGCAGCAGTTTCAGGTCGGTTGCCACCAAAGTCGTGTGCATTTGGGAAGCTTACTGACGAATCTACACCGTCTCTAGGAGGCCCTCAAGTTCGTTGCGCACCCTTCACTGAAGCCCGACTTTGCCGACGAAATTATCTCTACGCTGGTCCGTTACGCGCCAGATGATCACGGCCTCGCTCTGTCGTACTATTACTCGATGAGGCCGACTCTCAAGACCTCGTCAGCCATGGAGCTACTGTTCGATGCCATGACCGGCGCCGACGCTACCGAAGCTCTACTCTTCTCTCGCACTCATCCTCAACACACGCGCGAACAGCTTTTCCGGCGCTGGGTCCGATCGCTTCTGAAGGAAGGTCGAGGCGAGGGACGCTCTAGCCAGCGGGATCAGTTGGCCTTCCTCCCGCTCGACTCGGCTGAGGAGAGTTGGCTCGAGCATTATCTCACCAATGGTGAGGGAAGAAACCTGGCCAGGGCCAAGGATACACTTGTCGTCCGTAAAATCGCCTCCGACCGCTTCGAGGACGCGTGCAAGCAGAGAGCCAGCGATCGCTGGGTGGCTGTGCTGGACGGAATCAAGAGGGGAGTCGACGCCACTCACGCTGGGTGATGATGAGGTGAACAAAGAAAGCGAGGCGTTGGGGGAATACCTGCTGTGCAGGGTCTCGGCGTTGAGTGCCGGCATCTGGTTTTGATTGACATTCAAGTGTCGCGATCGTTGCGATACTCAGACACTAGGTTTTCATTGTCGATTTCAAAAAAGGTGCCTAGACAGGATGATATCAGTTTGCTTTCGCGTGCTCAAGGTCTGTTTACACAGGATCGACACGGATAGTCGTTCGTCTCATAGAGCAATACGCCGGCTGCTGTTGCGAGGTCAACTGCCCGTGACTCGACTACCACGAGATCCGAAGCCATCATTTTCTAGAAGATGGGAATGTCAGACTACCTATTATGCTGGATCTCCCTCGAGGTCAGATCCATGCTCCTCTCCCATCGGCAACCCAAAAAGGGGAGGCACCAGCGAGGCAAAGCCGACGCCATGGCCCCTGACAAGGCGCGTTTAAAACACTCCGGTCCCCACGAGGACGGCAAGCTAGAAGGCTTCTGGACCGCTTCTAGAACGCTGCGGGCGGGGGATCTTGGCAATTACGCCATCGATAGTCCAGATGGCGTCCAGGCGATGCTTCTGACGATGAATCGATGGTGAGAGAGTGATGAAGCATTTCGAATTGCAACTGCATGGCTCTGGCTAAGCCTCTGGGTTATTTTACATGCACAAGTTGAGCTGTCAACCACATGACTGACTTTTCGGTTGATCAAGGCCCTTAGACAGCCAGTTGTCTCCTCTCATGTTCATGTTTACCGCGGGTGGAGACGAACCAAGACTCGCGACTGGCCGGACGGACGGACAGAGCCGCTCAGACTGTCCGGGAGAGAGCCCTTCCCAGCGCATGAATATCGCGGCTCCATCCCCTCCCGACTCTTGTGTCAGAGATGAGCTCCCCCACTGGATGAAATCTTTATTCTAGAAAGAAAGGGGGGGTTCTACAGCCGCAGGGATGAAGCCAGCTCACGACAAGGCGTCAACATATCCGCTCACGACAGCAGACGCACAGCAGAAAGCTTGTCTACAAATCAAGCCGTCGGACCAACAGCCCGAGCAAAATACGAAGGCGTACGAAAATCCAATCTCATCAAGCTCTCAACAGCCTTCACTCGTCATCCCCCCACCGCTCATTTCCATCCTTCATACCCCCCCCCCACGCTCGATCCCTCAGCCCGACTCGACGAGACGCGTGGGGATGGGACAGCACGGCTCGCGTTAGGTCTGTCGCGGGCTGCGTCATGCGCGCGACAAACTCTTGCTTGCGAGAGGCTGGATGTTTGACGCCTTGAGATGAAGGCGGGTAAAGGGAGAAGAAGAGCAGGCCTGTTGTCTCATAGTTGATTGGGGGTTGTGTTGTCAACGGACTGGGGGGGGGGCTCACCGTCTGGGGCGTGTTGAACCCCGTTGTTTATTGTGGCCGATGGCGACCACTCGCCGGCGTGGCAAGGATCGGTCTCAAGCCGGAGCATCTGTGCAAATCGGATCCGGACAAGACGCTCGGCTTTCATCGGCACCACATGCTGGTACCAACCCGCGAAGACGAAGAAACGAAGACGCAAGGAGAATTGAAGCTATCATCCTCACTATTATGGATGACCAAAGCTTCATCCAAACCCTCACAACAGCCATCATCAACTCCCTCTCCCCAAAGCAATCCCCTTATTCAAGACACACAAAACCCCAAGTCAAGCACAAATGCATCGTGGCGCCTTCGCAGACTTAGCTCCCGCCTCGCGCAAGCGCATAAACACGACTCTGACGACCGGCGAGGGCTCCATCTGGCCCTGTTTGAGACGTTAAGCTTATCATTCTGTCTGGCAAAGCATGTCCGTCCACTAACAGGGGAGATTCCCCGCGGGGGTATCCCCTGGCCTGGATTGAACTGGTAGAAGATAGACGCGCATCCGCATTCCGGATCTATATCTTGTATCTGCCCTCTGAGATATCAAGGTTCTTTCTCTCCCTCGACCTGAACCGAAGCCACTCATTCATCCCCGACATTCCTTTATAAAGTCACAGAGATAGAATCCCTTTGCCTTACCATCGTGTCCTCATCCTAGCAACAACACCATGATCTCCCGCTGAGAAGTCAACGCGTCAAGTCTGTAACGCACCGTCCGGCGCGAACAATCGACGCAAATGGCTCCGTGGCGGAACCGCGATAGCTTCCCGTCCTTCATGGCGGCCAAAGGACCCGTCTCCGGGATTCAGGACCTGCATGTCGAGACGGTGAACCGCGTGCACGTCGGTCGTGGAGGGTCGCCATGGGAGGTTGCCAGTAGAGCCAAGTCGACGCTTTGCCGGCTTCGCGGCCATCCGTGGTCACAGATTCTGCTCATCAGCCTAATCTGCTTCTGTTGCCCCGGGGTATGTATTCGACTCTCCTTGTTTCTCCCCTCATCTAACAAGCAACAGATGTACAACGCCCTCACCGGCCTCGGAGGCTGCGGCCAAGTCGACGCAACAGTAGCAGCCAACGCAACAGTAGCCCTCCTCTCAACCATGGCCGTAACCTCTCTCTTCATAGCCGGCCCGCTCTTCGCCTGGGCCGGTCCGCGCATCAGCCTCATGGCCGGCGGCTGGACCTACGCTCTCTACAGCGGAAGCTTCCTCAACTTCAACCGCACCGGCAACGGCGCCCTCGTCATCGCATCGGGCGCCATGCTCGGTGTCGGCGCCTCGCTTCTATGGATCGTTCAGGGGGCCATCATGACCTCTTACGTCGATGAGTCGCGCAAGGGCCGCGCCATCGCCATCTTCTGGGTTGTCTTTAACCTCGGCGGCGGCATCGGCTCGCTCGCCTCCTTCGGCCTCAACTATGGCTCTGGCAAGGGCACCGTCTCAAGCTCAACATACGTCGCCCTTATGATCGTCATGCTCTTCGGCTGGTCGCTAGGCCTGCTACTGTACTCGCCCGAACGCGTCCGCGGGACGAAGACGACGGCTCCGGCTCCGAAAGCTGCCCGGCCGTGGCACCGGATCATCATCGACGTCGCCCGGAACTCAGCCCGGGTTCTCTGCACCTGGCGTGTCGCCTGTATGCTGCCTCTCTTCTTCTCCGCCAACGTCTTCTACAGCTACCAGCAAAACAGCGTCAACGGCGACACCTTCAACATCCACACCCGCTCCCTCAACGGCGCCTTCTACTGGCTGGCCCAGATGGGAGGCGGCCTGTTCATCGGCCTCATCCTCGACCTGCCCTGTCTCGGGCGTCGAGGCCGCGCTCGCCTCGGCTGGTCCATTGCCTTTGTCTTCGGGCTCATCATCTGGGGCGGCGGATACCAGTTCCAGCTCTGGCAGAACGACCGACTCGCTCGTGGACAGCGTCAGGACGTAGACTTCAAGGACAGCGCCCTGGCAGCGGGTCCAATGACTCTCTACACCTTCTACGGCGCCTACGATGCCCTCTGGCAGGCTTTTGCTTACTGGCTCATCGGCACCGAGTCCAACGACCCGACCCGTGCCGCCATCCTCGTCGGCGCCTACAAGGGCTTGCAGGCCGCGGGCGGGAGCATTGCCTGGCGCATCAATGCATTCAGCGTGAGCTCAATGACGGAGCTGGCCATGAACTGGGGGCTCTGCATCGGCTCCCTGCTGGTCGTCCTTCCCGTTGTCTGGACCGTTTCCGCGAGCAGCGACGACGAGGGCGATCAGCCGGAGAGGGGGTTTGATGAAGGATCAAAGGGCGACGGCACGCAGGTGTAGAAGTCGATGGATTCCGGAAAGATGGGAGCGAGCCTGATATTTTGCTCTTCTCTCCTCGTTTAGCATCATAGCATAGCGATTTGAGCATGAATGAAACAGAATAAATAGGGAGAGGGGAGACCACAGCCGTGTAAGAGTTGCGTGAAGACGTGCCTGATACGATAAGAAAAATAGTTCTATCAAGAGATTCTACGAATAGCACTGGCCTACACGTGTCAGCTAAAACAAAAGAGAATTTCATCAAGACAATCAGTCCAGACAGAGCACAGTCACTGACATATAATCCTTGCTCAACGGCAAAGAATAATAGCGAGCAAAGGCAAAAAGTATGCGGCCAGTGTGACTCGAACACACGACCTTCAGATAGGCATCCGTAGGATTGAAGTTATACTTCAGTCTGACGATCTCCCAGCTAATCTATGGCCGCAGATGTAGAATTGACTCTTAATGGACAATATATAGGTCTGAGCTCAACGAAGCACCTTGTGTCGCCCTTCGAGTCACGACATCATCTTGCACAGGCTTCCCACGAAGATGCGCCGCTGAATCCAGCTCATCAACGATACACATACAGCTACAGCCAGAGATACCAAAGAGCCCAGAAGAGCCACATCTCAAGCAATTCGTCTCTCAATAATAGCCTCACCAAGCGGCCCATCCACCACAAAGCCACCCTCACCACTGCCCAGCTCAAAAATCTTCCGTCCACGCAACCACGTCTCGACAACGCGGCCCACAAACCGACGACCCTCCCATGGCGAGCACCGATTCCTCCAGCGCATGTCCTCGCCCGTCAGCGTCCACTCCGCCGCGTCGTCCCACACGCACACGTCCGCGTCAAGACCCTTTCGCAGCGCGCCCTTGCGATGGCCCAGCCCAACCTGCGCCGCCGTATCTCGACAGCACAACCTGACGACATCGACGGCCGACAATGGCTTGCCACGCTCCGCCGCTACCGTGTGCAGAATCGGAAGGCCCAGACCGACGGAGGCGATGCCGCCCCAGGCCCGGGTGAAGTCGCCGTCCGAGAGGAGCTTCAGCTCGGGTGCGCAGGGCGAATGGTCCGAGACGACCGTCTGAATGCACGAGTCGGGCGCCGCCAGCTCGGCCCAAAGCCGGTCGCGGTTCGAGGCCGACCGGATCGGAGGACAGCACTTGTGGCGCGTGTCGCCGCCGCCAACGTCCTCGGCCGTCAGTCCCAGGTAGTGGAAGCACGTCTCGGCTGTGATGTTGACGCCTCGCGCCCGCGCCGCCCTCAGGAGTGGGATGGACTCCGTGGCTGACAGGTGGACGATGTGCAGCGGCAGCGACGGCGCCCGAGCCGCGAGCGATATGATGGCTTCCACCGCGCGCGTCTCCAGCGACGGCGGCCGCGAGTCGAGAAAAGTGCGGTACAATCTGACGTCGGCAGCCGACTCCGGCTCCGGCTCCGGCTCGGAAGCGGCCATCTCGGCGTGGAACATGAGCGTCGTCGGACTCCCCCGCAGAGCATCCATAGCCAAGGCAACGTCATCCGGCGTCGCGGCGGGGAACTCTTCCACACCCGAGTCGATAAGAAAAGCCTTGAAGCCTCGGACGCCAGCCTCGACCAAGGGCAGCAGCTCATCAGCGTTACCGGGGATGACACCGCCGTAGAAAGCCACGTCAACCCAGCACTGGCCACGGCACGCCCTCAGCTTCTCCTCTAATCCACCGACCGTCGTCGTCGGCGGCACCGAGTTAAGCGGCATATCGACCACCGTCGTCACGCCGCCGCTGGCCGCCGCCCGCGTGCCGGTCCAGAAGCCCTCCCAGGCGGTCCGGCCCGGCTCGTTGAGATGTACGTGGGCGTCGACGAGGCCCGGCAGCAGAAGTCTCGGCGAGTGGTCCGTGTAAGCCGTTTCCACCGGGAAGCTGCTGGCGGCCTTGAACTCGGCTACCACATCGACAATCTTACCCGTCCGCGGTGACAGCGATACGGTGGCGGGGGACAGCACCAGAGAGCCGTCGGCGAGGCTGATGACGGCTCGCGACGAAGCGAGCACCACGAGGTCGTCGTCACTGCCAGCCATGGTAGTTACTGTATCAAGGCTACCTGCTTATCAATATTGCCGGCCGTGATGATGGGCGGAACCTGATCGGTAGTATCGAGACTATGTCCGACGACTCCTCTATCAACGGCGAAGCTCTGCTGAGGTAAGCGGTAAAGGACGGCAAGACGACAAGCTCGACGAAGTTCCCTCAAGACATCTTGGTCCACTCATCTGCGTGCTCAGGTCTATCTAATAGCTCACCTACCCTATGCCACTTACACGACGGAATCGACAAAACTGTCACAGATCGAATCGTAAGTAATAGTAATTCATGAGCGCCCACTCCCGAAGCGCCTCAGATGCCCAAGAGTGGAAACCCAAGCCCTATGCGGCTTGTCTAAGATCCTCCCACGACGCCAAACCCATCTATGTGGTGTAAAATGCATTGGAATCGAATCGTCTCCTTCACACACAAGCCCCCTTCTTCGTCCGTCATGTATCGAGTCATGTGCCAAGCAGAAATTGGATAAATACGGTTTCTTTGGTTTTGGTTGTCGAGCCGTCACTTTTGTCTCTCGATCGTCTTCTTCGCCATCTCGACCAGGCCGTCCTTGGCCTCGCTGGCGGGAAAGTCGGCAATGGCCGCGATGGCCTTGACCGAGTATTCGTTGGCAAGGGCGCGTGTCTGCTCGATGCCGTCGCTCTGAATCACGAGTTCGCGCGCCTTGGAAAACCGTCAGTCCATCAGTCCATCATGCATCGTACAACAAGCACAGGGGTCGCCAAACCTTTTGCACGTCACCATCTTGCTCAAACTTGCGTCCGACCAGCGCACCGAGCTCTGGTTTCGTCTTCCAGGCGAATAGCAGCGGCGCCGTGGCCAGGCCCAGCTCAAGATCGGCCCCAGCCGGCTTGCCCAAATCCGCTCCGCTCCGCGTATAGTCGAGCATGTCGTCGACGAGCTGAAACGCCAGACCCAGATTCCGCCCGTATGCGTAGGCCGCGTTGACGGTGGCGGCGTCGACGTTGCCAAGGAGAGCTGCGGCGCGGCACGACTTGGATATGAGGCTGGCCGTCTTGAGGTACGTCTTCTCAAGGTAATAGCCAAGCGTCTCGTCCGACCACTCGGGACTGCGCTCGTCTCGCTTCGTGTTCTTGAGCTGCATGAACTCGCCCTCGACCAGGTTAGAGATGGCCGTGGCAAGCAGCTCCACCACCTCAACGTCCCGCAGCCGCGCCAGGGCGACAGAGGCACGACCGAGCAGAAAGTCACCCGCCAGAACGGCCATCTTATTGCCGAACTCGAGGTTCGCCGAGGGAGATCCACGCCGAGAACGAGAGTGGTCAATGACGTCGTCGTGGAGAAGAGAAGCGGTGTGAATCAACTCGGTAATCTCGGCCAGTCGACGCTGGCTCGGCAGGATATCAAGACTCGATCCGCCCTCGGGTGTCTCGAGGTCTTTGGCTTCGGGATTGACGTCAGCAAGGATCCGAAGCGGAGATATAGACGTGTTGATGTCGTCGGCGCTCTGCGGGACACTGCCCGTCGAATTCTTGGGGCAGAGATGCGTTGCCCTGCTCATCAGGAGAACGATAAGGGGCCGGACATGCTTCCCCTGAGCTTGATTGTAGTACTTGGCCACCCGGTCGAGCGAGGGGTGGCCAGAGCCGAGCAGCTTCCGAATGTTGCCCGTCAGAGATTGCATCTCTTTCGCAACAGCCGTCAGAGGATCGATCGTCATGCCGTCGTTGGTGGCTCGCTTAACCACGTTTCCCACCACGTTGGACG
Source organism: Ophiocordyceps camponoti-rufipedis (assembly GCA_002591395.1). Taxonomy (NCBI): domain Eukaryota; kingdom Fungi; phylum Ascomycota; class Sordariomycetes; order Hypocreales; family Ophiocordycipitaceae; genus Ophiocordyceps; species Ophiocordyceps camponoti-rufipedis. The sequence continues at coordinate 6,658 of NJES01000008.1, read as the reverse complement.
CCACCTGCACTGCAGCGGCCCAAGCCGAACCGCGGCGTGCCGACGAGTGAATGCCGGCTCGCCGGGGCCAGAGGCGACGACACAGGCCACAGGCCGGGGCTGTGACCCTCCCAGCCAGGGCGTCGCGGAGGACGAGCTGCATCGTCGTCCTGCCCAATCGAATTCCCTAATCTGGGGGCTGTCCTCGGAGGGGTCGAGGGTGGAAGACAGACGATGCCTTCAATTTTCTCGGCCAGCGACCGTAAAAGCCTGTTCTCTGATTGGTAGAATTGCTGAGCAAGAATTGAAGTATTAGTCAGCCGATCTGGTGCTGCAAGCTGCAACGCCGACGGCGATGTTTCTGGCCGTTGACCTTTTATTTCGAGCATCGTTTCATGTCAATAGTAGGCACTCTCGATCTGCCTGTTCTAGGCTAGATTAGACATCGGCGGTGCGACTGTTAGGCTACGAGAAGAGTGTCGTCGTCATACATCAACCTGCCAGCTTAAGATGGTCTACCCTACAGCCTATGAATAATCCAGCTTCTTCTGTCTTCATAGTTAGTATCTCGACTTTCAGACAATAAGGAATGATAGACATACAGATGCTACTGTCACAGAGGCTTGCACATCACAGTTACGAAACTACCATGCTTAATCTTGGACAACCATCCTTGTTTCTGTCAAATGCAGTCGTCTGAGCGTTCATCTAAACTACCACCGGCTCACTTCAGATGACAATCTGAGCAGCTCCAAACCTCTTCCAGCCAGCATTTTCCAACACCACTTGTGTAAGGCTTCGTCTCGAAGAAAAGATCCCACACCAGATGTTCTCATGCCATATATGTTGTCTTGTCAAAACCTTCATCTTCAACCCATCACTTCCTGTAGCTGTCGGAGTTCCCGCCGTAGGCCTGGCCCCCTCCGTTGTAGTTGTTCCCGCCATAGGCCTGCCCGCCTCCGTTGTAGTTGTTTCCGCCGTTATACGGGGTAGGAGTAGGGTAGGTATCGTACGTGGGCTTCTCATACGACTTGCCAGGCGGTCCAGCAGGTCCAGGAGGTCCAGGCGGGCCGGCGTAGCCATTCTTGCCAGCAGGACCAACAGGACCAGGAGGTCCCGCGTAGCCCTTGCCAGGAGGACCGGGAGGACCAGGGGGGCCAGGGGGGCCGGGAGGACCAGGAGGTCCGGGACGGCCAGCAGGACCGGGAGGACCGGGAGGACCCGGAGGACCCTGCTTGCCATCGTAGCCATTCTTGCCAGGCGGGCCGGGGTAGCCATTCTTGCCAGCAGGACCAACAGGACCAGGAGGTCCCGGGTAGCCCTTGCCAGCAGGACCGGGAGGGCCAGGGGGGCCGGGGTAGCCCTTACCCGGCTTGCCGTCGTAGCCATTCTTGCCAGCCGGGCCGGGAGGACCAGGAGGTCCCGGGTAGCCCTTGCCAGCAGGACCGGGAGGGCCGGGCGGTCCCGGGATCGGCTTGTAGTCGGGCTTGTAGTCAGGCTTGTAGTCGGGCTTGTAGTCGGGTTTGGGGTAGTTGTTGTCGATGTAGGGAGTCGGGGAGGGCTGGTAGGAGTCGTAAGAGTCACCGCCACCGTAGTTGGCGGCACCCAGCTTCTTGGCTGCGTCCTCGGCCTTGACCTCCTTGACCTCGGTGGCATCGGTGGCTTCTACCCTGGGGGCGGCCATGCAGGTGCCGGCGAAGGCGACCAACGTCGCAACGGTATCGAAACGCATGATGCTGGAAGAAATGGAAGACCCGCTGTGGAAAGGGAAGATTGGCTTGTAGATAGGCTTTGATGAATCGAATCCCGGATGTGATGATCGAGATGAATGAACGGGCGTCTTGCCATGATTTATATTCTCAACGGCAGGTCTTCTGTTTGCCGGTGGCTGGACTAGCAACCATGGGAATCAGTATCAAGACTGCATTGCCATGCATTTTCCCGCCACCAGCAACACCATGGATCAAGCGACTAATGGGGTACCGTGGTGATTCTCTAACCCTATGCTGTCTGTCTAGTTAAGCGGTTGAATTGGAATCTGCATCTCTGCGACTGAGACAACACCACAGGGCTACTAGACAAGCCAATTGTTAGAGAGCAAGCTGCGAGGAATGGACCAAGTCTGTTGCGCGAGGAATGACAACGAGTCACATCAAGCTCTCACTCATCGCAGTGAGAGGCTGAGCGGTAGTTAGCGAGCAAGGCCAAGATAGTTTTCACGAGACGCTTGCTTTCAACCTCAATCTCCTACGGAATCTGAAGATGAGGGCGTCCGGCCGTCGAGCATAGCTTCCCGCCACCCGGATTAAAGCATGTCGGAACAGCATTGAGTCGAGCGTCAGCACGGCTGCTCTGCAGCTACCGGAACTCGCTCGGAGACGGCCAGGGTGACCCGGTCGGGGATGCCTGCCATCACATTTGATGCTGAATATTCGTAGTTCCTGAGCGGTAAGCTTTCCAGGGCATCCCTAAGCTCAGGAGTGACACTGGCTGCCGAGTCTTGGGGACTGTTGCTCTGAGACAGAGCCACAGGTCTCGACTTCAATGTCTCGACCCCTGATACTCTCCCTACGAGCCCGGGCAAGGGCTGTTGTGGCGGGACAACCTCGTGAGGTCTCAAGGTTAATCTTCACGAGCTGAGCGGTACGTATGGGCTAGGCCCGTGAAGTGCATGGCGGATGAGCTTTATGTCGCATACCTCCGTAGCTCCGTCAGTTCATGTTCCTGAGTTGGACCGGTCCATTTTCCAAGCCAGCAACCTGGCGGTCGTTCCGTTGGCCTGGAGAGCGACTTTAGGCCGCGCCGGTGCAGATGTCTGATTTGAAGCTCTCTGGGTTGTGTTTAATCTCACAGCTCCAGCGGGAACATGCCTACCGCTCCAGCCAGGCTGATAAGGCGAGCCAAGTACCTCCTGTCGATGACTTTGTCTATTCGTGGGTAGATTGCCTGGATCTTAGCTTTGTTGATGGAAGTCGACAGCAGCACAAGGACGATGAGTCAGCAGATAACAACCATCCCTCTTTCGTGAATACTGCCTCGAGCTTAGAGCTGTCCATCACAACAAGGTCGTTGACGAGGCAAAATGGTGCTCCTCACCATGACACCGCCCATGGTTGAGGGCCTGGAGAGCCTCGGAACGGCCGATGGCATCGAAGATGACGATAGCACCGAGCCCTCGCTTGCCCGGCCTGCGGTCGGCAAGCCGATATCTCACGGCCAGGTGGTCCATCTCTGGACAGCTCTTCAGTCATCGCAGCATTCTCCCTGCAGCCTGGAAAGACTCCTCCAGGGCTCTCGCGTCTTTGTTCCGCCGCCGCCGCCAAAGCCCGAGCCCGTCCGTCGTGTCCTCTTCTCTGCGTCGGACGAGCACTGACCCACTGCAGTCGGAAGAATACAAGACGCTCATGGCCCGCCTTCGCCGCGAAGAGGCTGCCCGCGCTTACCAGCGAATGGTCAGCCCGACTCCTCTGAACGAGAGTTTCTACGACCGCTTCCCGACCGCTGCGGTGAACCGTCCGACGCATACTTCCGACCTTGGAGACGAGGACGACGTGACGTACGCAGAGGTGCAGCGACAGGTCATGCTCATCATCAACTTTCTCGTGAGCATCCTGGGCGTCGCGGGGACGCTGTGGGTGGTGGCACGATGGTGGAGTCTTCCTGCGCGGCTGCTTCTCGCCCTGAGTGGCGCCATCATCGTTGCCGTTGCCGAGACGACCGTCTACCGCGTCTATCTGTGGAGGAAGGGCCAGGCCAGGGCCAAGCAAAAAGCCGTGGTCGAGACTCAGGAAGTGGTCAATACGTGGGTTGTCGGGAAAGATGACCGCCAAGAAGACGACTCGTCTGTTCTTCTGCCAGCCAGACAGGATGACGTGGATGGTGCGGCCCGGAGGCGAAGACCAGCGGCGATTGAGCCTTTGGAGGCAGAGGCGAAAGGAGCTTGAGGACTGGGTTTCGCGTAGGCACCGTCATTGTGCAAACCGGCCGTAAAACTCTGGCTGTCCCGGGCATCGTAGACTGTCTGCCGTGTTCGTTGACGCAAGACAGGACCCAAGAGGCTTGGGAGCCACTCTGCGCTGCCGTCTGACAGCGTTTGCATAAAACGTACAAATAGTATATTCCGTGTACAAATAAGACACACCTATCGGGCATATCGAGCGTCATGTGACTGCGCGTCGCGTTTTTATCTACGCGTGATTTGCGCCATACCTCTGTCACGACGCTCTGGACAGGACAGGATTCGAAAGACTCTTAAAACACGCCGGAAACGGCCGAAAAGCGGCTCATAATACGAAGCGTTCTCTGAATCGCAATTCAGCTTGGCAGATCGACGCCAGTCATGTCCGGCCCCCCGTCTCGAATACGCGATAGGCCTTTGCGCACCTATGGCAAGCGATCAGCCTCTTCCAATGCGCCAGGAGAGCCCCCAACCAAGAGACAACTTATCGAAGCGAAGGACGATGTATCTCCTACGCCGACGACGAAACCCGGTTCTGCTCCCAGCGTCACGCATGTCACAGACCAACCGGCTCAAGCCAACGGGAAGCTGTCGACACGTCCATCGATTCGCGCATATTTTAAGCCGGTGACGCGTACCAAGGTCGAAGACTCTTCGAAGCCGGACTCTTATAACGAGCCGTCCGGCTCTCTCCGCTCGAGCGACGCGCACGAAAGAAGACGACCGCGTCTCCTCAGGCTCCGACCGACGGCATCCAACACGACGGCAGAAACCCCCCTTCAAAACCGCGTCAAAACCCCCAGCGACTCACACAAGGCCGAAAACCGGTGCAGCGCATCTCCCTGCGCGGGCGGAAACTGCGCCACCCAACCAACCGAGACAGAACGCACCGCGAAGCCAGGAACCAAGAGCAAGCGGAGACGCAGGCCGCGCGTACAGACGACGCTGAACTTGTCGACGGGGGGGACTTTTGCTGAGTGCAAGGTCTGCAATACGGTTTGGAATCCTCTTTATCCCGACGACGTCAGCTACCACGCACGGCGTCACGCCAAGGTGACGGCGAGGGAGAAGAGAAAGAAAGACGATGGTCTTTAGTCGATGGTCGAGTCTGGAGTGTTGGGGGCATCTGATGCTCCTTCCGTCACTGGCTTGATCTCGATGGTTGCTTCGTCAGACAGAGGAGTCATGGACGTGCCAAACCATCGACTCGCGCGGCTGCAGGAAGCATCAAGGTATGGAATGGTTCCAAGGGAAAGACGTCCTGCCTAGATGGCTGATGAATATCCAGATTAGGCGCGGAACTCACCGGAGGTGCAGCCCGTCTTTCCATCAAAACATCCATCAACCTGATGATGATAGTGTCATCTTGAACAGCATACGAGCATCACAACTCCAGCATTCTTCCCAATCGTATGCTCACGAACAGAATACAAACCCCCTCCCGCAAGCCACAAAAGCGATGAGCAGAAAATCCCTCTGTGCCATGTGCTGGCAACACCAGCACATCTCCGTCACAATGCTCTGCCCCTGCCACCACCGACTCTGCTTCGAATGCGTCGCCCGCGTCATCAACTGGTCACTCGAATACCCAACAGATTTCCCGCCTCGCTGCTGCGACGAAGTAATCGACGTCGACGCCATTCTCAACTACCTCCCGCTCGATCTGGTATCCAGATGGCAGGCACACGAGCACGAGCTGAACACCAGAGCAGCCGAATCAAGCCGATACACGACTCCCGTCCATAATGACAACTCCAGCCCCCTCGCCACAGCGGGAACCCTCGACACAGACCCCGAGCGAAGCACCCAGTCCCCTCGCGAGGAGAAGCCCGACCGCCCCCTCAGAACCTCCACACCGCTCAACTTCGATGACTGGTGGACCCTTCGTCAGGAGGCGCTCGAAGCCGAATTCGTGACCTGGCTCACCGCGCTGAAATCTCGCGTCACATCTGACTTTGATGACTGGTTGGCTGTTGGACGGCAGGCTGCGGTGGACGCGTTTGGGAGGTGGCTGGCTGCGCAGGAACAGTCGAACTGGGGATGATCTTCTGGACCGGCTTGTTGTTTCCTGTACGTCGTCTTCTTCGGCGGCTGGGGATGTGGGAAACCGTATATTGAATTGGTCGAGGTTGGAAAGGGGTCTCCCGGATAGCCAGAAAAGACGTTCGTTTCAGAACGTCAATTCATGTACGGGTAGTCGAAAGGGATGCTGGTTCGTTGGCGCTGCATTCCCCCTTTTCCATCATCACCGTCTTCACCCTCCGCATAGCAGCACGACACAATAAACTCCAAGGCCAACCAACCAGCCAAAATCTTCTTTTCTCATTCAACAACCCCGTCAAGAAATGACAATATCCCGCAAACAAAATGCCAGGCCGCTTTTCATCCAACGTCTAACCTTCCCCCCTTTTCAATCACTGCCCCCTTTTCCTCCGCCTCTTCATCTCGAGATACGCCAGCAAGCTCGTAGCCAACATCCCTCAGCGAACCGAAGCCCAAAGATGTCCCGTCCGACCCGAAGCGTCGCCGCCCAAACTTGTCCATTTTATCCCCTTCAGCCCATCAGTCTTTCGCCCACATTTCCTTTCCCATCCGCTCTTGTACACGGCGCCCGGACAAGTATCCACAGAGGAAGCCCGATATGTACTCGCAAAGACGAAAGGCTGTCGCCCAGGGACTCAAACATACAGCGCCCCAGAGAGATATAGAGAGGGGCATTAG
>NJES01000079.1:0-43630 GCA_002591395.1 Ophiocordyceps camponoti-rufipedis | reverse complement strand
GAAACAGACGGCCCCTCGCCCAGCCAGACTCTCACCGAAAACGAGCCAAAGACCAGACGAAGTCGATAGAAGAGAAGAGACGCGTGACACGGATAACAGGCGGGCAGAGGGTGTGGCGGCGCGCGGCGCGATGACGGCGTTTGTGCAACGGAGGAGGAGAGTTTCGTTCCCCCCTTTTTGTCGGGGAGGGGCTTCCTCGGGTTACGGCGAGGAGACTTCGGCAAACGGCAAGCAGCGGGACTTGCAAACGGGACAAACAAACATGGACAGCTTCGAGGCGATACGAGGATGAGGCCTGGTGACTGGTAGGCAGCAGCCGGCAGCAGCCCCACATCTCCGACCAGGCCATCGGACCCCAACCGGGATCCACTCCTTCTCTCGGCTTCTTTCTGTCTCTGCGTCAATCCAACTTGTCCGTTCGGCTTCCCTGCCCCAGCTTTCTCCTTTCTTCTTCTTGCCTGTTCCCGCAGGACGGCGTCTGGCGGCTGAGACAATGGGGGCAAGGTTCTTACGTCAGCGGGGATCGTGGGGCTGCGCTATCGATAGACCCCGCGAAGCTGCGGGCCGCACCGTGGATGGATGGCTTTTGAGGTGAGGACTCAACATGATTGGATGGGATGGGATGGGATGAAATGGGATGGATGGGAGGGAAGAGTAAAGAGACGATTCGTTCGTTCATCTACCTACTCTATATATAGCCGACAGGGGCAAGTTGAGTCCATCTCCCTTTGCGCGGTGTCGCAGGCCAGTCCCTTACAGTTCCTCCCCTTGATCCGAAACCCCTGACCGTATGAGTCAACAGAAACACACAGAAAATTAAAGACATTACTCCCATCGGTAGAGCCCGTCATCGTACAGCACGCGATGTCGTCGAGACCCAGGCCCAACCGTCGATCTCCGCCGCGGCAGCTCCATCCTCTCCCGAAGCCGACCCATCCTGTCCTCCTCCTCAGCGCGCTGAACCAGCCTACGCTCCTCGAGGTTAAGACGGCGGATCGTCTCGATGAGCTCCGCCTCGCGAACGCGGTCAAAGTCGTCGCGAGCTGAGGACCGTCGGCGGGGGGCCGGAGACAGGGGAACGGGAGGCCGGCCTGCGATCTCGGCGTTGGCCTCGTAGATTCGCTGGCGGATGTGAAGCTCGCGTCGCTGTCTGGCCTCGGCCTCTGTCTCGATGACGTAGTTGCTGCTGCTGCTGCGACGGCGGCGGCGATGGCTGCTGTGGTCTTTTTTTGCGTCTCGGCTTGAGGGCCGGTTGCTGCTTTCGCGGGAGCTGGTGGAGGAGTGGCGGTTGTGACGATGGTGGTGATGATCTGGGACTTCGATCTTGACGGTTGGACGCTGGCGCTCGTCGACGATGACGGGGCGAGATGCGAATCTTGGAGAGGAGGGTGCTGTGTGAGGGGCGCTGTAGGTCTGGGGTGGTGTCCTTGAGGCGGGAGGGTTCTCTACGAGGACGACACGTTCGCGGTGGGAGGATGAGAGGCGGCGGTTTGAGGGCTGCTGGTGGTGATGGTAGTGGCGATGGTGATGACGGTCTTCTATGTAGGTGTTGCTCCGGCGCTGATCCGACGAGCTCCGGCGACGGATGCGGTCCGACTCATCGGCCGGGGGAGTCGGAGGGAGAGCCGGATAAGGGGTTGTCAGCGGAGCCATGATGGGCGGATGAGTCAAGACGATGTTTCCATCCCGGCATGGACGGCCCTGCCGAGAAGCGCTGCATAGCGAGAGGCGCTGCGACTGGTTCCTGGCGCCGTTGGGGTAAATGTAGGTGTAGATGCTGGTGGTGCACATTGCTTCTGCCCTGCCCTTGGCGAAGAGACACGGGAGAGGAGCACGCGCCAAGTCTGTTGGCAGAGGGGAGCGGACGACGGCTGGCTTGCAGCTAGCGATGAGTGAGAGGAAGAGAGAGGTATGGAATGCAAAGTTTGGTGGATGAGACAGACAGCTTGAGGAGAATGAAGAGAGAAAGTCAGGAGAAGAGGAAGCGCGTGAATACCGCTTCTTATCAGGCAGCCATGTGAACAGCGAGGAAACAAGTTGAATAAATACTGAACAGCACGAGGAGGATGAAAGGGGGGGTGTAAGGCAGAAGGGTAAAGGAGGGGCGTGATTGCATCAAAGGAAAAAGGAAAATGAGACGAGGCCTCCCCATCAGCCTCACCGTTCTCTCCTGACGAGAACACTGTACGAGACGCCTGGGAAAGGCGACCTTTGCAACGTGCGTATCCGGCAAAAGGAAGCCTGGCGCGAGGCAGTGAGCAATCGAGCCGTGATGCGCCTCGCACGGACTCGCTTGCAGTATTCTGCTGCGATTCTCACCGTGCGAACACAGGCGGCCGTCCCGTCAATCTCACCTTAGCGCGGATGAGCCGCAGGCTGCCTCCCCCCCCCTAGAGGTGGCTCAGCGGCCGCGGTGATGAGTCAGTTGTTGGCAGATGCAGCGGGTTGACGGCTGCCGGGGGCTAGTTTGGGGGTTTAGCTTGATGGCATCGTTTGAGACGTGTGAGGCTGGGGAAGATGAAGGTGAAGGTGTCGTCAGGTTTGTTTTCTGATGGGTTTGCTTGAGGGCGTTGCTGTAGAGAGGGCGTTTGCGGAGCGTTTCTGTTTGAGGAGAGTCCGTTCGGGTCCAAGGCCGAACCGCCACGTTTACATACAGACGCAGACAGCAACCTTCCAATGAAAGAATCAGGCCCGTCACCGCGGTTACCGAAATGCTCGGTATAAACACCAAAGACCGAACAACGGGAAAAGCGCCCCGTGCCGGTGCAGAATCCCAGCGCTCGGCCACTGCCCCCTTCGTATCCCATCCCCCGCCCAACAAGAGACATACAGCGGCAAAGAAAGGGACGACGCAAGAACTCGTCGCTGAGCCCTGACCCGCAGGAAGCAGATGGGAAGCGGTGCCGCCTCATTGGTCGCCAGACGCCTCAGCCGCCGCCCAGCGAGATCCGGGGCGGCTGCGTCGGCACGTCATGGCCGCGGAACCCCTGTTCCTTGGCCCTTGGCTTGGGCGGAGGCCTCTCTGACGCGTTGGCGGGACCGCGTCAGCTGTCTGCCATGGCCTCAGACAGGTGTTACGGAGGCTTGCTGTAGCTGATGATGGGATGGGTGTCAGAGAGACCGAGGGATGTGTCACGTGAGCCGTTCGTCTTCTTTTGAGACTATTCATAGAGGCCAATCGCAAGAGGCTGATGATGATGATGGTGTCCGTCAGTGCCCAGGTGTGATATTGGCTGCTAACGATCAGGTGATATCGGCTGCTAACACTCTATGTATGATTCATCCATCTTTGATGGTAGCGGGAGCGCACGTGCTGGCCCCATCTTTCTCCCCGCGAATCGGGGCAATCCCCCGCCGGGTGTTTCCGCTTCCGTATCACGTGACCACCCCTTTCGTTCACCGCACATCACCAATCTCGATGCGGCGCGTCTTTGCAGCTGCTGGGACTGGGAGGGATGGCAATACTGGACTGCAGGCAACAGATGAGCTTCTCTGGACCGCTCCATGCTTGTCTCTCGTTGCAACAGCCGTTACGTGGCAGAAGCTAGGTCGGTACTCTCTTGATCCCATTACCTAGCGGCTCGATCTCTGGTGCACGCTAACCAACTTCAAGTAAGGGGGCTGACCTAAGTGACGGTGAGCCGGATTCGTTGTCGCTTCTCTCGTTGTGTTTCAGAGTCTTGTGAGCGGGCGGCTTATCGAATTGGGCCGAGGCTCCGCCTAGGATGTTGGATGACCTCGCATATGTAAAGGTCCTTCGGGGCGCTCTTCCGCGCTGTCTATCCTTATTCTCACCTCTTCCGCCAACCACGATGCAGCTGTCAGCCTTCGTCGTCGTCGCCTTCGCCGTCTCGGCTGTTGCGTATCTCTGCCGCTGTGTCGCTGACCGGCTCAGATGTGCGGCCAAAGCTCGACAGTTGGGCTGTCAGGAGCCGCCAAAGGGCATCTTTTGGGATTCGCTTGGCGTGCATGGCATGGTGCGAAGTATCATGGCGGCTCGGAAGCAGCGTCTCCCGGACTTTTTCTTCGAGTTGAGATGCCTGGATGGTGCTTGCGCTGTGGAATGGATTGCTGAGGGTTTGTTTTAGATGGATCGCGATAGCCAGCAGTCGCCACGGCCGGCCAGTCAGGACTGTCAGAGTGCGAGCACCGTTCTTCCGAGAAGGAATCTTCACGTAATTGCTCTCGAAGGGACGATTGAAAGCGCAGACCTGACGGACATTTCAGACTCGATCCTCAAAACATCAAGACTATTCTTGCCGTCAAGTTCAAAGACTTTGGCCTCGGCTTCCACAGAATTGAAAACTTTCGACCGCTCCTCGGAAGCGGAATCGTAAGCGGCCAAATCCGCTGCCGTCCTCACAGCCATTTCTAACATTTTCTCACGCAGTTTTCATCCAATGGCGAGAGATGGGAGCACTCGAGGGCTTTACTCCGACCGCAATTCGTCAGGAGCCAAGTCTCGGACCTCGAATTGGAAGAGTCGCACATCCAGGCCCTCATTTCCGTCTTGGAGAGGAGCAGACAACCAGACGGCTGGACGGAAACAGTCGACTTGCAGCCCCTGTTCTTCCGCATGACGCTCGACAGCGCGACAGAATTTCTCTTTGGTGAATCGGTCAACTCGCAGCTCGGCGCGACGGAGAGCCATGCTCGATTCGCCCGTGCCTTTGACAAGTCGCAGGACAGTCTCTCGCTGGGACTCCGGCTGGGCGCCCTGCACTGGCTATCCCGCGATGCCGAGTCTCGACGGAGCATTGCCGAAGTTCATGCCTGGGTTGACCGCTTCGTTCAGCTGGCTATCGAACGGGGCGGTAGAAATGATGAGAAGACGGCGGGGACCAAGTATGTGTTTCTTCATGCGCTGGCGGCGGTGACGCAGGATCCGGATGAGTTGCGCAGCCAGCTGTTGAATATTCTGCTGGCTGCCCGTGATACGACTGCTTCGACTATGAGCTGGTTCTTCTTTACCATGGCAGATGCACGGAACGCGGGTGTGTTTCATCGACTACGGGAGACCATCATCCAAGAGTTCAACACGTATTCGAATCCGAGAGATATCACGTTTGAGCGGATGAAGAGCTGCCAGTATCTGCAGTGGTGCATTGAGGAGATCTTGAGGCTGTATCCGGCTGTGAGTCTCAATGTTCGGACGGCGCTGGTGGATACGGTTCTGCCGACGGGAGGAGGTCCAGATGGAGAATCCCCCATCTTTGTGAAGAAAGGGGCCGATGTGTCTTACTCGGTGAGTGCCTCTACTCTTATTTGTAAGACCACTGCACGAGAGAGCTAACCAAACACCACAATCAGGTCCACGCAATGTAAGCAGCAAAGACACAAACCTCGATTCTAGCAAAACGGCTAACATGAACAGGCACCGCCTCCCTGAGCTCTGGGGAGAAGACGCCCAACTCTTCCGCCCGGAGCGCTGGCGAGACAGGAAGCCCAACTGGGATTACCTGCCCTTCAACGGCGGGCCGAGGATCTGCATCGGGCAGCTCTTTGCCACGACGCAGATTGGATTTGTCCTTGTCAGGCTGTTGCAGAGGTTTGATGCCATTGACGGTTCGATGGCTGGGCCTGTGCGGCATAACCTTACCCTCATCAACTCGCCTGGTGGCGGAGTCAAGGTGAAGCTTCACTTTGCGGATTAGACGGGATGCAAAGTCTGGAAGGCGGGTAGTGATGGTGATTCTCAGTCAGTCAGGGCTGCCGTAGCTGAAACGTCGGCAGAAAACGCCATGGTGAAGCATCACATGTCAGCGTTAATAACTATTGGTGATCCTTGATTGAAAAGGAGAAGCCATCAAGGATCAAGGCAAAACGCTCAGAGCGAGGCAAGTCAAAGAAGGGCAGATAATCTCATAGCAGCAGTGGATTCACAGGCATGAATTTGGGTAATCGAGTTTCATATCTATTCATAACTGCAGTAATGACTGCGTCCATTAGAAGCCAGTGGCAAACGACTCTCCCGGTTGCAATTTGAGGTTAGAACACTTGAGCGTCGTCCCGTTTGCAAACTTGAAGCCTCCTTGGTCAACACCCTGGCCAGCAATCGAGTTGCCAATCCAGTCAACTTTGACGTTCCATCTCTGAAACGCAAAGAAGAGGAACAGAGCGGCGACGCCGGTGGCGGCTGAAAAGGACGCCGTGAGCACGTAGGCGTACTTCTGCCACCAAGCATTGTACCGCTTCTTGACGTAGCGGTTGAAGAACAAGGCGAGCACAACCGTGCCCTGCATGTATGAGAAGTTCAAGGGAGCCCAAGCCACAGCGCCGGCAATGAAGATGGGAGTGTTGACGTGACGCAGCCACGAACTCGGCCAGCGGCGTGCCCCCCAATAGACGAGCAGGGGGAGCACGATGCCCAGTGGCAGAAAGTAGAGCGTACCTCGGTAGGGACCATCGCTTCCGAAGAGCCTTCGAGGTCCGATGGCGCTCCAGAGGACCGTGTTGATGAAGAACTTGTGGGTGTGGGGGCAGACGAAGCGCTCGGCCTGGCCTTCTTGGCATATCCCTTTAATGTTGCTAAGGCTCCAGTGGTTGACGCCGAGGGAGATGAAGCCGCCGAGCATAGAGGCGTATAGCTGAGCGGCAAAGGCCCAACGAGGGGGGATCTTGCAGTAATGTGCCTGTAAAACGATCAGCAAACAGAGATTAGGGTGTAAGAGCGGATGAGGAATTACCATCTTCAGGTCGCCGACAAAGTTCAAGGATTGACTGAAGCAGCAAAAGTCAGCGAGCACTCAGGGCAGAAGAGATACAGAAGGCAACATACCTGGTGGCCAAGTAGGAATACATCTTGAAAATCATGTTGCCAATAACTTGCCCCTCCAGAGTGAAGCCCGCAATGAGAAAGGCCAAGATGGACGTCGAAACCTCCACGTTGGAGATGGCCGCGAGCATACCGATGGGAATCTGAAGCAACAAGGTGAAGCCAATGGCGACGAGAAGCCCCCAAATGGGCATCCCTGTGGGAAACGCACTGACGGCGATGCAGGCGATGACAAACGAGATGAGAAGAACGATGCCGTACCACCAGTGCGGCACCTCGGGGTAAGCAGACATTAAGCGGTTGTGGATATCGCTAAACTCGTCTTCCCGAGACTTGCGGCTCCAGGCTGAGCGGATGCCGGCGGCGATGTCTCTTCTGAAGTATAGGAAGATGTGAAGGGGCACGGCGATGTAGACGACGAAGTGAGCCACCATCTGGATCAGCACCGTCGTCGACATGTAAGGGATGGCGTAGTTGAAGTAGGCCTCCACGTTCAGGTTGAGATCGGAAGTCAGTACCCTCTTGACGTCGTAGACGTTGGCCGTGTTGTCATAGATCTTGTTGCTGTTGATTGGCAGATAGGCGCCGTTCATGAAGTTGCCAAAGTAGAGAGGGATGGCCAGCAGACCGGAGAGGATCATCCCCGCAGCAAAGTTCAGCAACGTAAACAGCGGAGTGACAATCGGGTCTCCCAAACTGGTGACAATGTTCCAATCCAGTGAGGGAAGAGGGTTGAAGAACCCGAGCCCGCACGTGCTGCCGGTAATGAGAGCCACCGTCGTGCTTGCCGGAGAGAACCAAGTCGTCCAGTTGAAGAGTGACAGAGCCTGGAACAGGTAATTCGGGATCCAGAACCAGACGAACATGGCCGCAAAGGCAACCATGAAGAACCGATTCCGCGAAATCGTCATGATGCCCCAGGCGGAAGACTCGCCATCCCGTCGTAGAGCCTTGGACAGGGCGATTGCGGGGAGGACCCTCGGCCAGATCATGGCAGGCGGGTAGATGAGGAAGCGTCTCGTCAAGCCGGCGCAGCCATAGCCGAGGAGTTGTGAGGAAACGAGAGTGAGGACCTGCCACAGGATAGACGATGACAGTACCTTTTCGCCGTAGAACAAGTCCAGCTTGAGAACTTGGACGATGGAGACGATGTAGGGACTGTTGAGAGTGTTGCCCATCATCGCCACGAGGAGGTGCTCCTTTTGCGTAAACTCGCCGGGGTTGAGGTTGACGGTCCAGCCTCTGAAGCCCACGTGTTTATCCTTTGGTATCCAGCGAGCCATGGCGATTCCGAGCGGCATGGCAAGCAACTGAATGACAAAGGTAGAGATCTCAATGCTGGGCAGCCTCAAAGAAAAGAACTGACTGATGCCACTGCCCACAGCCGTAAAGAAAGTCCCCAGCACAAAGACGCGGAAAGTACCGACCGGAACAGAGGGATCATCGGTGACGTCAACGACGGAACGGACCTCTATGTACGGACTGCTATTCCTGATGAGCTCGTCAAAGTCACGGAACGACTTGATGGCTTCATGGCCGGCTGCTATCTCGGCCTCTGATCGGGCGCCGTTTGTTCCCTGCGTGAAGGCGCGGGCGCGGGTGAGGAGCTCGGTCGGGAAGTTTTGATCGAATTCGTGCTTGATGATTAGGTCTTTTAGTTGGGCGTCCAGCGCTTCTTCTGAGAGGGTTTCTGTTGAGTCTTGGGATTGGAGTTCTGATGATTCTTCGAGTTTGACGTTTGGTTGGTTGGGGGATGAGTGGGGGTCTGATGGCTTTTCTAGCTTGAAGGCTAGGTCGAGGTCTGCTGGTTCCTCGAGCTTGAGGGTCAAGTCAAAGTCTGAAGATTTGTCGTCCTTGGGCTGTGTCCATATCTTTTCGTTGAGGGTTGATGAGCTTAGGGGTCGTGAGGATGAACTCTCGGATCCGTTGGTGAGGGTATCTTTAGTAGACGAAGAGTCTTCCTTTTCGTCTTCATCTGCCATCTTTTCGATTGAGGATGATGATTGTGGTCGTTTGTCGTCCTTCTTCTCATCTTCGTCTGTCATCTTTTCGATTGAGGATGCTGATATTGGTCGTTTATCCTCCTTCTTCTCATCTTCGTCGCGACCGCCATTGTGATCTCGCTGCTCTGAAGACATGGCCGATTGGTTCTATCAGAGAGCTTGTAAGACGAAGGAGTAGCTATTACAGAGCTTCAGATTCTCCCGAGATGGAAAATCATTGAAGAGAATCCTGAAAAGTAATTAGACCACAGCACCAATGTATAAGCGAAGCTTCAGCAAGAAGAAGAAAAAGGTCCTGGGCCCGATTACACTTACATGTAAAGAAGAACCGGCCACGGTCGGTAAATCGAGTCATTCGCCTGTCGGGTCTTGACCTCGCGGGCCTGAAACAACTGCACATCTCTGTTTCGACTTGGTGCTGGTGACGGCTTCGGCGAAAGAGCGCTCTGTATCGGTAGACTAAGAATTGCTTTGGGTTGAAACATAGCCTCTTTTCCCCGGCTTCATTGTGGTGGCCAAGGTGGCCAGCTGAGCAAAAGGCTCCTCACGCCTATTGCATCGTGTCCGGCAGATAAGAGAGCGAGACCGTCAAAGCCCGAGGGCACGGAGTCTGGAATCGGCGAAAAGATGTAACCTTGAGTCGACGATCAAACGGGCTGTCAGGCGGACATCAGACAAGACGGAGGTATTGGTGACGAAGTAGAGGACATGTACTGTTGGTAACGGAACACTAGCTGGGTTTAGTTCAGACCGCCGGGTTTCTAGCTGATGTCAAGAACGGATCACGCGAGTC
Organism: Ophiocordyceps camponoti-rufipedis; assembly: GCA_002591395.1. Classification (NCBI taxonomy): domain Eukaryota; kingdom Fungi; phylum Ascomycota; class Sordariomycetes; order Hypocreales; family Ophiocordycipitaceae; genus Ophiocordyceps; species Ophiocordyceps camponoti-rufipedis. The sequence goes on along the minus strand of NJES01000079.1, from coordinate 34,059 downwards.
TGACTGACACTTGGTAGTGGTCTGGAGTTTAGTATGGAGAGCACGGGGTGGAAGAATTGCAGGAGTTTGAATGACGGGCTGGTGAGAGTGTACGTAGAAGTGAAGACGCGGTTCTGATGGAAGTGCATTTATACAAAGTTATTGCTTGCTCTAGTCCTGCTACGTTCTTGGAAAAAGTAAAGAATGTATGCACCTCGTCTCTACATATAAGACGAGCATGCAGTTCACAGCATACATCTATTGATGTATTCAATCTGTCAGTAGACGGCCAGGATGGCGCTACTGTGGCTTGATACCTTCATATCTTGATGTGAATCAAGGAGCAGTTCATCTCGGATCGGCACAGGTAAGCCTCTTCGCTCACAACTCTCGTAAGTAACATGAAACAATGATCGAGGTCAAATTCAATGGAGAAAACCCACTATCAACATCATCACGCAGAAAACGCCTAACATTGAGGCCGAGGCGCAACTGCAGCCATTCAACCTCTCGCAGATCCAGTAAATCCCAATCTCCAAAGATCTAATTGTCGATACATGGCCCCCTAATGGAGACGAGCCTAATACTAGCCGAACAACGCTACGTTTCAAATCACCATCTAGATGGAGATGACACCTCATCGGAGACAGCGCTAGCCATTCAAGGATAGACGGTATCCGAATTTACTGTCCACGTCTGTTGATAAGTAGCTTGACCTAGTTGACTCGCTTGTAGGTCGGATCTCGGTGTCTGCCGGGAGTCTCGAGTTGTGTCTGCGGTTATGTGCGCGTTGTATTAAAGGCGGTTGCCGAGGAAGAGGTTAGACCCATAACTGACACGGGTGCGGCTCAGGGCACTCTAAGATGTCATGGGAGGAGACGGAGAACGGTTACCGTTCAAGGCGTACATTGACGTTGGTTCAATGCTTCGGCGCCCAACGAACCGGTTAGAGACTACCGCCAACCGAGCCTCACAGCAGCAAACATGACACGACGGCCTTCAAACCCATATTGAGAATGCCTTGCTTCGTCGAGCCGAGGCTATCTACATGTAGCTACCTAGAAATACCCGGTCCGGCCTACTACGGCTGGTTAAAGCCTCGCGGCTCAGCAAGGGGGAGTCCGCGAGTAAGACACTGCTCACGATTGCCATTACGTCAGAGGATTTAAGAACAGGGTCCGAGTTGGAGGCTTTGACCTCTTGGTTCTCACATTGATGTCCCGAAAGCCGAGATTGAAAGCTTGCGCAGTTATACCGATCACATTGATAAACTCCTTTCCTCATATCCATCATGCCAAAGGACATTCCAGCACCGGGGGGCCTCCCCATCGTCGGAAACGCCCTCCAGATTGACTCGGAGCAACCACAGGAGAGTCTCGCCCGCTTCTCCGAAATCTACGGTAAACAAAGACTCAAGTCCCAGTTCCAGCGCCTCCGGCTGACGCACCGCATAGGGCCCATCTTCAAGCTCCGCGTGCCGGAGCCTCGCATCTTCTTCGCCAACTATGCCCTCGTGCAGGACCTCTTTGACGAAAAACGGTTTCAGAAGAATGTCGGCGCTGGGCTGAAGCAGGTTCGGAACGCGACTCGTGATGGCCTCTTCACTGCTTTCCCCGAGGAGCCGAGTTGGGCGATTGCCCATCGGATTCTCATGCCTGCTTTTGGCCCGCTGGCTATTAGGGCTATGTTTGCGGAGATGAAGGATATCTCTGCGCAGATGATACTCAAGCTGGCTCGCTTTGGGCCGGATCATCTGATAAGTGTCTCGGACGAGTTTACGAATCTCACCCTGGACTCGATTGCTCTGTAAGTCATGAAGCTCAATGGGAGTTTTTCCGGACAGCAGCTTATTGAATCCAAGGTGCGCCATGGGAACGAGGTTCAACTCGTTTTACCACGACGAGCCTCATCGCTTCGTCTCGGCCATGACGGGCGTTCTCTCCGAATCAGCCGCTCGCTCTAAGCGTCCATCGCTGATTGGAAAGCTCCACAAGGAGAGTAACAGGAAGTACAAGGAAGACATCGAGACGCTGGAGAGTATATCCAAGGAGATGCTGCAGAACCGCAGGCAGCATCCCACCGATGACCAGGACCTGCTCAACGCCATGATCAACGGCAAGGATCCCAAGACGGGCCAGAAGCTGCGTGACGAGACCATCATTGCCAACATGATTACCTTTTTGATCGCTGGTGAGCTCGCCGTCGGTCGCATGTGTGGACTGAGTCTGATTCTAGGGATTCAGGTCATGAAACCACTTCCGGTCTCTTATCCTTCCTCTTCTACGAGCTGCTGCAGAGCCCAGAGGCCCTCAAAGAGGCGACAAAGGAGGTGGACAACGTCATTGGCACAGCGCCCGTCACCGTCGAGCACATGTCCAAGCTTCCCTACATCGAAGCCTGCCTACGCGGTAAGTCTCTCTTCTAAACGTCAACTCTGAGCATGAAACCCTGACGACTCGAAGAAACACTGCGTCTGCATCCAACCGCTCCCGCCTTCTCCCTCGAGGCCAAGGGCGACCAGCTCATAAATGGAGAGTATCTCATCAAGGATAAACAGGCCTGTGTGGTTCTCTTGATGCGCCTCCACCGGGATCCCGAAGTCTTTGGGTCCGACGCAGAAGAGTTTAGGCCGTCGCGGATGTATGGAGAGAACTTTACTAAACTGCCGCCCAACTGCTGGAAGGTGAGTTGTCTTGAATAACCCAAGTCATCCTTCAAATTCTCCCGGCTAACCCCCGTCGAAGCCATTCGGAAACGGATCTCGCGGCTGCATAGGAAGACCATTCGCGTGGCAAGAAGCAATCCTCGCCGTAGCAATGCTCCTCCAAACATTCCACTTCTCCAAAGGCAGCGCCTCATACCAGCTCAAGATCAAGTCTACGCTTACCATCAAGCCGGATAACTTCTACATGCGCGCCCGACTGCGTGACCCGAAGCGGCTGGAAAGCCTGACGCAGCTCGGACCGGAGACCAAGTCCGGAGCCGAGGACCGGGAGTCGAAGAACAAGGCCGGGGCAACGAATAAGGAGGGTCTAACGCCACTTTGGGTCCTGTACGGGTCTAACACGGGGACGTGTGAGGCGCTGGCGCAGTCGCTGGCTTGTTCTGCTCCGGATCATGGATTCAAGGCCGAGGTCAAGGATCTGGATAGCGCTCCGTCGGCGCTCTCGGCTGAGATTCCCGCTGTCATCATCACGGCTAGTTACGAAGGACAGCCACCCGATAATGCCGGCCACTTTGTCGAGGGTCTCAAGACGGCGTCTAAGGACGAGAGCAAGGGAGTCAACTTTGCCGTCTTTGGAGTTGGAAACAGTCCGTCGCCCAATCTTCTTCCGAGCTCATAACTCGAGATGCTAACGCTCGGACAGAGGAGTGGAAAGAAACATACCAGAAAATCCCCATCGTCATCGACGAAGCCCTCGTCAAAGCCGGCGCCAACCAGCTCGCACCTCGAGCATCCGTCGACGTAGCCCAAGGCAACATCTTCGACGCCCTATACGACTGGCAAGACAAGTCGCTATGGCCCGCTCTCAGCAAACTCTACGGCAAGAAAGACGAAGCCGACAACGACGGCGAGCTTGGGGCTCTTAACCTTGAGATTGGGACGCAGACGCGGTCCAAGCTGCTGCGGCAGGACGTTGTTACCGCTGAGGTCAGTGAGTCGAGGCTGTTGACGAGACAAGGGGCGGCAGCGAGGAAACGCCACATCGTCGTCAACCTCCCCTCTGGATTGTCGTACCGCGCAGGAGATTATCTAGCCGTCTTGCCCGTCAACCCCTCGGAGAACGTACGACGCGTCATGAAACGCTTCCAGCTCCCCTGGGACGCAACCATCACCATCGACGAGAAAAGACCAACTTCCCTTCCCACGGGCAAAGCCATCAACGTTTCTTCCACCCTCAGCACCATGGTGGAACTCAGCCAGCCCGTATCCAACCGAGTGGCCATCGGACTGGCCAAGACGATACCAGAAGAGAAGCTCGTCAAGGAGCTGGAAGCACGGGCAGCAGAAGAGGACTTTCAAGCGGACAACGTCACGCTGCTCGATCTCCTCGAAGACTACCCAACCGCAAACTTTTCCTTTGGCCAGTTCCTCGCAGCCGTACCGCCAATGCGAATCAGACAGTACAGCATCTCGTCAACGCCCCTATCGTCCCCTTACCACTGCTCCCTGACATACAGCGTCGTCGACGCCCCCGCCAGAGGCAGCCGCCACGGCCACCGCTTCCTCGGCGTAGCGAGCTCCTACATGGAACGGCTAGAAGTCGGGGAACGAATCCAGATCAGCATCCGTCCGAGCCGCAACGGCTTCCACCTCCCCACCGACGACTCCAAGCCCATCATCATGGCCTGCGCCGGTACGGGCCTGGCTCCCTTCCGGGCTTTCGTGGCTGAGCGGGCGCTGAAGAAGAGTGGTGGGAGGGAGGTCGGGCCCGCGCTGCTTTTCTACGGGTGCTCTCGGCCTGAGGATGATGATTTGTATCGTGACGAGCTTGACAAGTGGGAGGCTGAAGGTGCTGTGCGCGTCCGTCGTGCCTATTCGAAGCAGCCGGATGCGTCGGAGGGATGCAAGTACGTGCAGGATCGGCTCTGGCTTGATCGTGAGCATGTCAGGGAGCTGTATGCCAAGGGAGCGCAGCTTTACTGCTGTGGAGCGGGGGCTGTGGGCTCGGCGGTTGAGGATACCATGGTTCGCATCAAGGCTGATGTTGCGGGCTGTGATACGGAGACTGCTTACAAGTGGGTGCAGGAGAGGAAGGGGGATCGGTATTATTCCGATATTTTCTCGTAGGGGTTGATGGTGCGTGTATGACGGGGCTGGAGTTGAGGGGAGTGATTCTATAGATGAGGTGTTCTCACGATGGTAGTCTTACGTCGAGTACACGATGAATGAGGGCTTGAAGTTGACTGATAGACTGCCTGTCGTCAAGGCAACTCAAGCCTTGTGAATCAGCCAACGTCCAAGCCGACGATGCTTCAGACATGTCTCCGCTCCAAGCACGAAGACGGTCAATGATGCATTCAACAGGGACGGCATCTGCATCGAACTTGACTGCATCTTGCCGTCAACAGCCTCGCACCATTGTCAACTGCATGTCAGGATCCACCTTACAAGTTATAGTAGAGCTTGCTGTTACAGACTGATCTAACCTAGAAGCCCTCCTTATCCCTTGACGAGCCAAGAGATATGTGGTAGAGGAAGGGAAAGCCAACTCCGACCCAAGCCGCGCACCTCGTTGCAACCCTCCACGTCTAACCACAAGCACTTCCCTACCAAGTCCCAAACCAACCCTCTACATCCAATCCCAAGCCCATCCCCAGCCCTCTAGCCCAAACCCACGCCAAACTTCAACGCTCGAAGCCCAACACCTAAACCAAATTCCTCCGTCTCTGCCGCTGCCCAACCCCCCTCCGATGCTTCTGATAGCAATCCCAACACGACCAAATAATAAAATATATCCTCCAAGCCCTAACCCCCCCTCCCCCATCAGCGAAACCGCCCGCACACCAGCAAGGAAAACTCACGCCATGAGGGTAAGCGACCAGACCGCCACGCCGAGCCACTTCTCCCGCGGAGGAGATTGATAGGCCGCCCTCGCCGCCTGCCGGTACAGATCCAGCGTTGAATCCTTATAGTCGCCGCGGAAGTTGAGGAGGAGGATCATGATGATGTCGCCCATGGAGAGACCGAGGCAGAAGGCATCGTGAATCGTCACCCGAGCCGCCGTCAGCGGAGGGAGTCGAAACTGCGGATCCCCGAGCGCCATCATCTGCCAACTATCAGTGAGCAACGCAATAACAGCCTATTCAACCGCGTCAGCAACATACCCAAACCCACGCCAAAAACACCAAGACAAGAAACCCACAGCAAGAAGCCCCGGAACAGTAACGCCACTGGCATCCGACCAAAGATGGACAACATAGGCAAGCACAAGAATACAGCACAGCGCCGAAAGCCAGCCCAACGCCCGGGTAAGGGCGCGAACGAGGTCCGGCAAGGGCGCCAGCTGCCAGTGCGAAGCCAGCGCGTATCGAGGCATCAGTGCGGACCGGCGCGGCAGAGGGCGAGCGGCTCGCTTGCCTCGAGCATCGTTGACGGGGGAGGGGATTGGGGTCGAGGCTGCTGCTGGATGGGAGCTCTGTGCTGGTGCGGCTCCGGGTGTTGCTTTGGGTTGCGCCTCTGTATGCGTGTAAGTGAGCCTGGGAGGTGAGAGAGGCATGTTGGGATGGGAGGGGGAATTTGATGCCGACCTTGATGCTTCCTGGAGGCCCAGGGAGACGGATGCTGGAGATGGTAGTGGAGGAGGAAGAGGGAGGGAAGGGTGGTGAGGAATGGAGCTTCACTAGAGCTTTCTACCGGACGAAGCGGCAGAAGAAACAAGAGCTCTCACAGCACAATAATAAGTCGATGCGGTTCATACACATGTAAACGATTGAAGGCCTTCATAACAGTAGAGCGAACCTTGTTGACTCCTGCTGCCACCTGTCAACTCGATGGGGAGAAGTCTCGTGGAGACGACTGCAACGCCAAGGTTAACCATGAGGCTAAGAGAGTTGTGATTTGTTAGAGGGAGCCCGTCATCCACCCTTTTGAGTTCCGGACAGAGCCTATCCAATGGCATACAATGCATTCATTCCATTGTGCAGACATACAATGAGTCTTCACTCTTCACCTTCAGACAGAGAGTGACGCAAAGACTCAACTCCTCTCTACGGGTATCTATCCTATTCAAAGCCGGCACACTTCCCACACAACAGACGCTCAAAAGGCGTACTCCTCGGCGTGCAGATATATCCCCTGAGCCCCAGTCCCCTTGTGCACCGCCCTCTCGTCACTCAACCGGCTGACGCAGTTGCGTGTTCGGGCAATCAGCTCGGGACCTCCGCACACGACCACGGCTGTCTCGCCCCAGGCTTCCTCCACGGGCTCCCGGATGAGGGCCTCGACGTCGGGCCGGCCTGCGTACTGGCGGATGAAGTAATCGTCGTCGTCGTCGTCACCGCTCGGGCTGCTGCTCGAAGGCTCGTCGACAAAGTGACCGTCGGTCTTTTTCGCCGCTGACTCGTCGCTCAGAGACTGGTGCTGGAGGAGCGGCTGGCCGGCATGTTGCCCCGTCAAGGCCACGTGCAGCAGCACTCGGATGCCCCGTCGGCGCGCTCGTCTGGCCGCATCCTTGGCCCGAAACAAGTAAAAGTCGATCTCGGCTGCCGTCCGGGCCATGAGCGTCAACTCGACGCGTCGGGCACACAAATGGCCGGGTACGGCGACGGCAATGCTCTCCAGCAGGGGGAGAACGAAGCTGGCTCCGGTCGAAGCGCCCATTAAGACGACCGTCTCGTATATATCCCAGCGCGGAGGGACGCCAAAGGGGCCATAAACAAAGGCCGTCAGGATGCGATCCGGGTGACGAGCGGCAAAGTCGCAAAGGCGTCGAGAGAAGCCGCCGTGAGCGCGGACGACAAGCTGAAGGCTGCCGCTGGGATCTTGAGCGCCGGCAACGGTATAGGGATGAGCCTCTAGGGGTCCGAGACGCGGCACCCAAAGATAGACGTGCTGGCCCGACCGCCAGCTGAAGCGGACGCCCCTGACGGTGACGACGGCGACGTCTTGACCGAGAAGACGTAGCGTCATGTCGTGTCCACAACGTCGCTGACACAGCCCCTGAAGGACCGATGGCGGCTGAGGAGTGAACGACCATCGTACGTTCCGCCACAGCAGCAGCAGGCCGCGAGCGACGCGGTCCCAGACAAAGAAGCCGACGGACATCCACAGCAGATAGCGGGCGTTGACGGGAATATGGCGATTCAGCAGCCACAGCATGACGATGGCCGAGACAATGTGCTGAAGCAGCCAGACCTCGTAGGCGAGCCGACGAACGGGGAAGAAACCGACGACAACGGTCCAAAGCAGGACGCCCCAAGCTCCGAGGCCGTACTTGACCAGAGGCATGGCGGAAAGCTCATAGGCGACAAAGTCGGCCCTCTCCCACTCGGTCCAGAAGTGGAAGCCATGGACGGTGGCGGTGATGAGCATGGTTCGCGCCACCCAGCGATGCAACCAGTTGAGGCGCTCGTGGCCACATCCAACCAACCAGCCGATCGGGTTGCACTTGGTGGCCAAGAGATAGATGAGTGGCAGCTGGGCGAGGGAGATCCAGGCGTTGCGGTAGCCGATGCGTTCCCAGTAGTAGACGTCGTAGTGGACGGCATCATAGCTCATCAGGTAAATGACGATGGCCCAGTAAACCAGCAGAAGAAGAACGCGGCCCAGCGGTGGGGGGGCAATCCAGCGTAGTCCGGGGATGGTCGGGGGGGATAACTGAGGGAGGCCGGCCTCGCGGGCGAGCGCCGTGGCCGTGGCCCAGGCCTGACTGACGGGGCCGGCGGGCCGGGCGCAGACGGAATGGACAAAGGCCGGGTCGGCACAGGCCCGGAGTCTGCCGAAATGGTCAGCAAGAGAGGACGACGAGGCTCAGAGACGGACGAGACGAGCCTCTGGCGGGCGACAAAGTAGTCGGCTATACGGACGGCGAAGGCCACACCGACGGCGGCGACGACGAGGTACCAGAAGGCGCGGGCAAAGGCGTAGTTTGTCGCAAAGCCGAGGCCAGCGTTGCCGCCGTGATTGTGAGCATGTCCCGACATGTCCATGGCTTCAGATGAGAGAGGCACCAGCTCTCAGTCGTTGGTGTCGGATCGAGTCGAAGAGATGGATCTGCTTTCGCAAATCGTTCATTGGCTCAGGGCCGGAGATCCATGACCCCGTCGAGGCAGATCCCGGGCCGGCTTGAGCAGACTCAGGGGCCTGCTGGAGCGAGCAGGTTTGCGGACCCGAGGCGAGGCTATTTGCGCATGATGGCGATAGTCGGAACGGCGAGCGGTGGGAGATGAAGGAGGTGAGCTGGCGATGAAGAGGCGAGCGGATATCGTCAATAAGAGCCAACGATGCAGCAAGAAATGATCCGAATCCCTGTTTCGAGCCCAGAGAGTCGCACACGGGAAGCTGAAGAAGCCTTTCCCGCCTCCATCCATCCTTATCCTCGGCGTATAAAATCTTCCTCCCTGTTGGACGGATCCGCTTCCCGCCCATCAGATTATAAACTTGCTCAAACACTCTCACCCACCGTCTCGTTCAGCCGTCTGATTGGGCAGAATCGGGCCCATCCATCGGTGAGACGGCAGAGGGAAAGCGGGCCCGGAATTTTTTTTTTTTTTTTTTTTTTTTCGGGATTTCGAGAGAAGCAAGGTTGGAGGGAGGCCAGCAGCATGAGGAACCCGAGGAGTGAACAGAGGACCCCTGCATCGACGGCACGGTTAGAGGGCTGTTGTGCCACTTTCATCAAATTGCATCCAACCGAGAACTCATCGACGGGAACAACACCAAATCCTCCTCTCTCCTGTTGGTCGCCCCCTGAGCTGCCCTGAGTTCTCCATCAAACCCTACCAACATCGCGTCGAAAACCCACGCCATCAAGATGCTTCTTCTAGCCGCCAGTCTCTGGCTCGGCCTCGCTGCCGCTCACTTCCAGCTGCTGTTCCCGCGTTCCATCGGCTTCTCAGACGAAAACGAAGACAAGGCGCCCTGCGGTGGCTTCGCGCCCGACAAGGCCAAGGACAGATTCGACTTCCATGTCGGAGGCGAGGCTTTGGCCATGCGCCTGACGCACCAGCAGGGCAACTGGCTCTTCCGCGCCACGATGGACGTGTCGGCGAATGGTGGCTGGACCCAGCTGTTTCCCATTGTTATGCAGAGCGGGCTGGGTGACTTTTGCGAGCCTGCTATCAATGTGCCGGCTGAGTTTGCGGGCAAGAAGGGGGTTGTGAGCGTCGTGTCTTCGGCCACGGATGGGCTGCTGTACCAGGTGAGAAGGCGTCGAGTCGTCGGGGAGAGTATCTCAGGCTAAACGTGGCAGTGCGTCGCCGTCAACTTCGTCGAGGGATCCGCGAGCAGTCGCCCATCGCAGTGCCGAAACGCGTCGTCCGTCCAGGCCTCGTTCACGTCCGACGATCAGCTGTCGGCGCTGGTGGGGACCGGTGCTTCGTCACCGTCATCGACACGCACGTCGGCTGCGTCCGCCACTTCGAGCTCCGGTGCTGCGCAGGCGCTGTCGTGGAACAAGGCGGCTGCGGCTGCTGCTGCCGTGTTAGGGCTGATGGCCTGAGGGATGGGTTTGGATACGTGCTCAGCGGGTCTGTACATGTCCGCTGTGAGGGTGCTGATTGTCTGCGTTACCGAGCCTGGCGGGGAGAATCTGTTTGGGAAGGGGATCGTGTCGAGTAAGTTGATGGCTTCGTCGTTGCGTCTGAGCTGCTAGCTTTGCCTCCTCGTACATACATGCGTCGCTATGGATCAAGACAAATGAGGAAACCGTTGGCTGCGAAGACGGAGGCAGTCTCGTCTTTACGCGGCTCCGTTTATCGACGCCTCTGCTTTATCCGGTGACCTCTCAGCCTCTCTTGGTTCCAGACGATTGGCTGCCACAACTCCCGATTGGCAAAGCCACATGCTTCCAGAAACCTTGCCTGCAGCTTTGTCATGCGCTCGAGCACGTTCAGATGCCGCTGCCTACGAATACATCATGATGCATACCCACGTTCCGCTTTTAGTAGCCTCGATAACGCCGCTGGCTCTTTCCTGCGAGAATCACAAGCTGACGGTCCCAGCTTTACCTCGCGGGTTTCTATAGCAGGTCCTTGCCATAACGGTTAGCTACGTGTGTCAGCTTGGTGATATCATGTTCGAGTGATCAAGAGTTGCCGTTACATCCTCTTGGGTAAGGGTTTCTTGCTTTCACGCCCATCCATTGATCCCCTTGTTGGGGTGCATAGTTCTCACATGAACCTCGTCGGGCTGATACCATATCTGCACCCTCACGTTCTCATCGCCGTTTCCACCTTGATCTGCAGCTTCGTCTTCGCCTTCTTCTTCTCTAACCAGGTCCAGGTCAGTTTGTCCAAGGCCTTTGTCGAGGCAGCGCTTGGGCTCTTGTCCTGTACGCCGCTAGTCTCGGCAAGTCGGGACTGGTTGGCTCTTTTTTGCTGCCTCGCCTTTGTATGAGTGTTCTTGCCACTGGTTCCATTCTTGTGACGATACCCCCGAAGGTCGGCTGTATATTGTACGCTGGGTCCACAGAGGCTTTGCTACTGCCCACGTCATGGCCAGCTCTGTCGTCGCCTGTGCAAATACTGTTCATGAATCAACACCTTGGGGCTGGAAGATGCCGCTTGTCACATGTGCTGGCGGGAGGATATGACCAGTCAAGAGATCTTAGAGCGTCAGACAGTATTTACAGAGCCCCCCTGGCTCTGTTGTCGTGAAATCCCGCGTCATTGACCAGGCAGAAGAGGCGTCGTCGCGTCCGTGACAATACTCGTGACCGGTATGTATGACTCCTATCAAGCGCGACGCGATGTAGCGGAAGCTTAACTCGCATACTGCGCCTCGTGATGTTCAAAGTTTGCCTATCCTCGCCCATTACTTATATCCGAAGCTCTCCCCGGTCCTGGGAGATCTACTCGCCTTGCTCTCTGTCCGATCGCCATCTGCTACGACAAAAGTCTCGTCATGTCCATGCCGTCTGCGATGCCAGCTGTTCACCCCCACCCCAGCGCCGTGGCCGGGCTCGTACCTTTCAATAACGCAACCTTGGAACGACAGTCGGACTTGTTGGGGTTTCTGAACGGGAATGTTTACGCTTTGCCTTCGCTGCTTCTGGGAAGCTTGATATTCGCCTGGTTGAGCTACCGCTACTTCTCGTCCGCTCAGCAAGAAGCAGTTCTGCCCTTTTGTGAAGAACCTCCGGCATCAAGACAGCTTCACATCTCTAGCGGGTTGCCTCCTTTATTAGCTTCACCGTTTGGGGTTGGTGGACGTCGACAGGGAGGATATGGCCGGTGGTGGCAGTGAAGCTGAATGGTGACGACTTATATCTTTGCGTGGGCTATCATGAGATTGGGAACTTGGGTGGAAATCTTTACTTTTTCTTATGGGCTGTCTGTCGTTGGTTTGAAGGGGGAGGTCTGTAGTCGTTATTGATGCTGTTGGATAGTCTGACTTTGTTTTATCTGTTCTCTTTCTTTCGAGTTTGTAGGGTCAGGCTCTGAAGGTCATCGGTTAGCTTATCGGCGTCTATCACTGTGCAATGTGATATAATGGCACTCTAGACTACGAATAGTTGCGATCAATGTGATCAGACAATTGCTCAATTTTGCCCCTTATCTGACGAGGGGACGGTGCGATTCAAAACGTTCAGATGAGTCGTTTTCGTAGAAGAACCCAGACAGACGGAGCGAGAACCTTTAAGAAACAAAGAAATGTATCAGCATCGCTATCTATGTTGTCAGCTAGAGTGAACGAGTTCTCACGCTTCTCAAGACTCCCCGAGTTGGTTGCCACAAGTGGCGCACGCACTGTGGCGTCATCTCGCATTCATCTGTGGCGCAAGCACTCCATCGAGGATTTCCTCAACTACGTCACAGCCATTTCCTCTCCTCCAAAACGTCAACATCGAGGCCTCCATCGCGACACTCCTCCTCTCCTCCCTTCCTCCTCTCTGTACCTCTCGCCCGGCTGCCGCGCACCGACGTCCAACCCCCCAAATGGCACCGTCACCGCGCGCCGGCGGAGGCACAGCAGCCCCAAGGCACTCCCCCTATCTCCCGACACCGCTCGAAAGGCTGACCGTCTCCGTCTTTCCCTTGATGCTCATCTTCGGCGCCATCTTCTCGCTGCTCTCTCCCGAGACGCGCTCAGCTCCCTACTACGCCGGCGAGCAGGCTCACGCGCAGACAGCCAACGAAGCGCCCAGCTACTTCGCCCGCAAAGCCAACGTCTTCAACGTCGTCTTCGTCAAGCGCGGCTGGGCCTGGACCACCTTTGCCTTCTTCTTCTTCATCGTTACGAGGGGCGTCACCGATAAGCGCAGGTTGCAGGCGGGTCTTCGCTGGGTAGGGGCTACGGCGTGGTGGGTGCTCGTTACGCAGTGGTGTTTCGGACCGCCGCTCATTGACCGTGGCTTTCTGTGGACTGGAGGCAAGTGTGAAGGCCGCAAGGACGACATGATTACCGCCGTGGCTTGCAAGGCGGCGGGGGGGAGATGGCGAGGCGGGCATGACATCTCGGGGCATGTCTTCCTGCTGGTTCTCGGCTCGCTGTTTCTCGGACAGGAGGTTGGCTGGCCGCTGTTGCGAGCTGCTCGTCTGAGGGCGGATGAGAGGTGTGTCGTCATGGCAGACGGGGCCGTCAAGGGCGCAGGCGTCGAGTCGGATGGGGAACAGACGTCGACGGAGCAGGGGCTTGGACCGGCAGCCAAGACGACCATTGTGGTTGTTGGCCTGAAGCTGTGGATGCTGCTGATGACGGCCATTTACTTTCACACCTGGATCGAAAAGGTACGCTTCCTGCTTGTTGACGATGATCTGTCGGGCTTTGGCTAACTCTTGGCAACAGTTTACCGGTCTGGTGACGGCGCTGGTGGGAGGCTACGGGCTGTATATTGTGCCACGCTTCGTGCCTGGCTTGAGGGCTGTTGTCGGACTGCCGGGGATATAATGGGGGCAGACCAGCGTGGCTTACATAGAGTAAGATGAGGTCACGGCTCTAATGAGGCAGCTAGATGACGAGGACTGTATATGCGGTGGCTAGCTGTATATTTATGAGAGGCCTTGACTGCACGTGTGAACATTGAAGCCATGCTTCGTAGCTTGTGTCGTAGATGACTGTCTGACTTGATGTTGATGCCGTTATCGATATCGGCGAGGCTGGGTCAACCTCGGAAAGCTACTGTCGTCATCACCCAACGACTCTCACAGGGACGAGTTGCTCAACTCCTCCTCTATCCGAAACAAAACGAGCTACAATCTCCGAGAAACGTCAAGCCCCGAATGCTCGTCTGCTAAACCCCTGACAACCACCGAAGCCTCGCCCCGCAACACCAGCAAGCAACCACCATGTCCCGCGCCATCAAGGCCCCGAAAGGCTTGCCAGAGCTGGTAGACCTCACATTTCGCAACTGTCGGACCAGCCAAGACGTCATCCACCACCCCTCGACAGTCGGCCTGTTTCACGCGGGCCTCATTCCGGTATGCCAACGGCCGGAGCCCACCTCACGCCGTTTCCCAGACTGACAATCCCCGACCTCGCAGTTCCAGATCCGCTTCTGTCCCGCCCTCGCGAAAATGCCCAAGCCGGTCAAGGAGTCGTCTCGACCAGTTGACCCGTTCGCTAACCCGCCTGAGCGTTTGTGCTTGGGGGACGTTGGGCCGGGCCATTACCTCGTGCTGAACAAGTTTCCTATCTTGGATGGGCACTTTATCCTCGCGACGAAGCAGTTTGAGCCGCAAGGGTCGCTGCTGGATGTTGCTGATTTTGAGGCTGCGTTGGCTTGTGTCAAGGCTTATGAGCATGTTGACGGGGGCCTATTTGTCTTCTTTAATAGCGGTGAGCATTCGGGCGCTAGCCAGCCTCATCGCCACCTTCAGATGCTACCGATGAAGTCGATGCGTTTGGATCAAGACGGAGACGGAAAGGTGCCATCGTGGGAGCCTCTGATCACGCGGTCTTCCCTCCTCGAATCCGCGCCCTTCGTCACCTTCTCTCAAGATATCCAATCAGACGTATCGCCAGAAAAAGTCCGCACGACGTATTTAAATCTCTACAGAAAGGCCTGCAACTCGCTGGGCATCGACGCAGAAGACCAGACGGAGGGCGAGGCCCGCATCAGCTACAACCTCGGGCTGACGGCAGAGCGGCTGGTCGTGTGTCCGCGGCGGGCTGAAGGTGATGAGGAGGGCATGTTGTCGCTTAACGGGACCGTTCTGGCTGGTACGGCGCTGGTGAAGAGCGAGGAGGTTTGGAGGGCTTTGACTGAGGGTCCGGAGTTGCTGGAAGGGGTGTTGCGCAAGATTGGCGTGGAGAGGATAGGGAGTTGACTGTTGCTTTGGGGTGCTGCCGAGGGTATACTTCCTGCTCTATCTCGGAGAAGATAGCCTGTCTAAACGACGGGACAATACTCGCAGCTTGACACGGCTTTTGCGCAAAGAACTGTAATGATATATTCTCACCGAGACTCTTCTCACGCATACGCCTTCTGGCGCATCCAGTCTTCGTCCGCGTTGACATTGAAGACATATGTCAAAGCCAAAGACTACACGAGCAATAATAATATCAGCAAAGCCACGGGAGTCCTCAGTGAACAGTCCAAATCTTCGAAAGGGCGATGGATGATGAATACATGGTACGATATCATACGGCCGGTATAAAATATGAAGCTCTTCCACCGCAAGACTCCAAAAAGTTCCTGTTTGAAGTCATGTCATACATCCTGGTGTCATCTTCATAGTCGGGAGTAAAAAGCACTTGCGTCACGGTCCATGATCGACCGGCAGATTCCCTTGGTAAGGTGGTAGCAGTGACGTAAAGGCGGATGAAGCCGTTTCACGGGCGGTCTGCCGGGGCTGCCTTTGCTGTGTCACCTGCAATAACCCGGGCATTGCTACCTGGGATTATGCACCGTCCCTTCATCAAAGAGTGTTGAAAGAATGTTAAGTCTCCGGATTCTGTCTCTTGTAGCCTGATCGGAGGTTATGCCTAGGCTGGGTCTTGCTTCATCGAACCATTCGCGAAACCTGGGGATGTCACCTGCCTCATGCGGTTGTCTTCCTACAGGTTTGGGACAATCACTGGAAGCGCGTCGTTGATCTTAAGCAGTCAGCTGAGGAACTTGGTGGCACTCGATGACTGCAGAGTGCTCGATTACAAGCATGTCTCAAAGCTGTTAAGTATAGGTCGCTATTCGCTCGTCATGCATCTGGTGACGTTGTCGTCGTTTAGACAGGTGCCATGCCGACGATACAGCCTGTAATTCCAGTCATCTGACCATCACCTTACGTCAAAGAACTTTAGTCGAGATGGCCCGAGACTGAGACAGAAACACGTTCATCGCGACCCAGGACATCAATGCGAAGAGCATAGACTCATTCGCTAGAGTCAATCCCCAAACATATGTATCCATGGAGTTATTGATCTGTGGTACATCTAGCATCTTTTCTCTATTACAGACCTGAGACCACTCATCAGATCGCCGTGGGAATTCTACCTTGTGCGCTATAGTTTCGGTTCTTGGCATCGTATCGTTTTGTCGGCATGGAACTTTGCTTTGCCCTCACACCGCCTCCAAGCAACATATCCGCATCTTGTCTTTCATCTACGAATACAGCCATCTATCTCCCTTACATGTATTAAATTCTACAGTTCCCTATGGCAGGTCCCTCATCTGCTACTTGTCTCACATTGTCATCACAGCGCGAATAAACACTACCCTCGACATGGCTCCTCACGAATACACTTCACTGGTGTTGGATCTCGGTGGTGTCTTCGCCATCTACTCCCCGCAAGTCCAGTCAACAAGCCTAACGACACGCCAGATTCAGAACGTGCTCGACTCGCCTTGCTGGCACGAGTTTGAGCGCGGTATAATCTCTCGAGAGGAGTGCTACGCTCAACTGACGGCGACTTTCAAGATCCACCTCGACGACTGGCAGCTGGTTATCAAGCTGATGGTTGAAGAGCTCAAGATAAACGTAGAGCTGATCGCTGCCGTCCGCAGCTTGAAAAAAGCTCATCCCAAGCTTCGGGTCTATGGTCTGTCTAACATTGCGCAGCCCGACTTGGAGTTCATGAAGACGTTGATTCAGAGCTGGGGTATTTTCGACGAGTTTTATGCGTCTTCGGACTCAGGACATCGGAAACCAGAAGCTGGTATTTACAAGTACTTCCTGGATCGATCTGGAGAAAGAGCCCGGGACTGTATTTTCGTTGACGATAAACTGGAGAACGTCATTACGGCTAGAATTCTCGGCTTCCGGGAAGTGCTATTCAAAGACACGAAATCAGTTGTCAGAGAACTGCATAATCTTCTCGACAAGGATCCTGTGGCTCGTGGGATGGCATTTCTAAGGTCACACGCCGGCGATCTCTTCTGCGAGACGACGTCGGGGGAGAAGCACGTGGAGAATTACTCGCAGCTTCTTATCCTTCAGAACACGGGAGACAGGTGAGATATTCATTGACTCGGGACATTCTCGGAACCCTTTTAACTTACCTTGACCAGGACTTTGGTGACGTTGGAACACAAGGGTCGTCCTACGTGGAATTACTTTATCGGACCGCCAGTATTTGCCGGGGCAGTTTATCCCGATGACTCGGATACGACATCTCTAGCCATGTCGATACTGGATGACGTTTCCTCTGAGGATAAAAAGCTTGCTATGGAATCGATTCTATCGCACCTCAGTCCTGATGGTCTTCCGTACGTAAGTCAATCCCATCATCACCAAGTGCCTGTGGCGGACCTGTCACCTGTTAACATACGAAACAAGTGCTGGCTTGACAGAAATCGACCGCGGCTCTGCCACAGCATTTGCGCCAGCGTCTTCCGCTTCTTCTGCGCCAACGGACGACGACAAGATCTCCCAGCAGTCTACGACTACCTCTACGACATACTGAGTTCCAAAGCTTACCTACTGGGGAGCCGATACTACGAAAGCCCGGATTGGTTTCTGTTCAACATGGCAGACCTCTGTTGCAGGTGCTCACCTGATCAGGATCTTGAGGAAATGCGAGACCTTGTCGAGAGGCGAGTCTCGGAACGCGCTGGATGCGATCAGAACGTATGGGGTGCTTGTTTGCGGCTGCTGAGTGCTCAAATGCTAGGACTGGAGAATGGGCCAGACCTCGAGTGCGTGCTTGACGCTCAGCAACTGGACGGGGGGTGGGAACAATGCATCATCTGGAGATGCGGTAAAGAGCCGGAAGGGATGGGAAGCAGAGGAGTCGTGACGGCCATGGCGGTCAATGGGATTCGCATGGCGCGGGAGTCGTCACTGAATGGGGGTTGGGGAAAGGTGAGGAATGGCGTGAGCGGAATTGGGAGAGACGTAAGAGAATGAACAAGTGATATTGAACGATATGCGTTTGTGACGGACTGGTGACGTCAATGATCAGGGATGGCAGAGGTTTGAAACGTCGAGGAGGCTCACGAGAGATCCAGATGATGCGCAGGTCGCGTAAAGTAGGCATGCAAGTCATACAGGAAGAGCCTCGCTTCGTCGGATTTGAAGCTATGTGGGGAGATGCTAGGCTCGTTACCGTGGCACTGTCTTTATGGTGAGAAGCAAAGATGGAGCATTGAGATGACGCAAGAAAGGAGCGAGTTCAATGCTAGCTATCAATATTGGTCCAGAGCGGGCGCCCGCAAGGCTGTGCCGTGTCTCCTAGAATACATGGAGTACGGGTTAGCAACATAGCCATGATAGAAAGGATGGGATTGGCGGCGTTACAGTTACTGACAAAAGCCATCTTCTTCAATTCATGTCCAAAGCGGATGAAGACGTGTTCATAGCAGTCACTCAGACCAGAAAAAGGCATCGGATTCGCCCAAGAATGCTCGAGAGTGGGTGGAAGCGTTGCAACATATCGCGTGCATGAATATATTGACAACATCACACATACAATGTGTTGACCATGGCAGAGCAATGCTATAGCCTCAGGTTTCCGATGTATCCCTGCCTGTGTGACCATTCCACATGATAGCTGTTGCTAGAATGGGTAAAGGTCAATGATGGGGAGGACCAAAGGCAGAGTTGGCATGTGCTTTCATCTCACCACCTCTACACACATACGTATATATTGGCTGCAACATCAACTGTAGGCGCTCGTCAATATTTCATTAACCTCAGCTCCTACTTCAGGTTCTATACACCCCTCCCGGCCATGACGGACCCTCTCACCATTGTCTCTTGCACCATCGCAGGCGCCTGGGTGGTGGCATCGATCTACATGAGCATCTGCGACGAATGTATAGAGGACACGGACGATTTGCTTTTCGGATCTATGCCTACGATCAAGAGACGTGTGTTCACCGTGTCCGTGCTGTCTGTTTCCTTCTCTTCATCAGTTTTTGTTAACTCTTGGGAGAGACAGGGCGGCCACCACGCAAGGACCATTAGTTTGCTGAGACTTTGACTGCCTGATCGGAAGAGACGAGGAAAACTGAGAAGCCACCCTGGATGCCTAGCCGTCGCGATACAGTATTTGACTACGGGCAACTCCAATGGCGAGAAAGCAGCGCCCGGAACCTATGTGCTGGTACCTGATGAAGCGACGCAAGCCACCCGAAAGATAGCGGAGAGCGAAAGGAAGCGTGATGTCACGTCTTTTGTCAACATGTAACGTCATCACGGTGTCAAGTGCGAGGGCCATTCACGGAGCTCTAGGCGATGAAGATGAATCTGCTTATTGCATCTAATCCAACACAACACAAGGCACACCTTTTACCCGTAGGTCGGGAAACCTGAGCATCCGCTTTGCCATACCTACTCGTCTCTCAATGGGCATGTGACGGGGATGCGTACAACAGAGCAACTTCAAAGTATTCCAACAGGAGGACCGAGCGGCTGAGATTTGATCATCTTTATTACGTGAACTATGCAGCCAAGCTAAGCTCATGCTACATACCTTACAGTCGTGGCCGAGACGCCCCATATGCAAGTCTTGACGTTGTAGTTTTCCGCGTTACCCCTTTCAGATAGCCCAGACTGCTCCGACGGATAAGAACATGGCCGTCTCAGACGGTGAGGGATTGACCTTTTTTTTATGTCGAGCGGAATGCCGTCATCACGACTAATATCATTGTAACCAATCGACAAATAGTCGTTCTACCGACAGTGTCAATTGATATCTCGCTCACCGTCTCCCTTCGCCGTCTGTGAGGCTGAGGTCGTCGTCTAAGATTATCTAACCGTAGAAGAGGGGTGCACGAAGCATCTAGATACGAATACTCCAACATACATACAACACATCGCCACGTAATATCTACACTTGACCGCTCCTCTTGTCTCAGCCTCATCAGCATCGAACCCCTTACCTGAAAGCCACAATGTCATCGTGAGTGAGAGAAGCCATCTTGAGATCCAGGTGACCAACGAATGCACAGACCCGAGCAAGACTACATCAAGCTCACCGAGCAAGACCACGTCCAGCCCGAAGTAGCCGCCGCCACCTTCGCCGCCCTCCAACCGGCAACGGCCGAGCTCTTGACCCGCGGCGATGGCGTCTGGGACGGCTACGCTATCAAGACGGGGCATCCGGGCGAGGCCCAGCTGAGAGATATGAAGTGGGTGGGCAAGACGTTTCGCAGCCACACCGACGTTGATCCCGTCGTTGTCGACGATGAGGCGGGCGGGAGGAAGTTGAATGAGGCATGGGGGCATGCCGAGGTGCGTCGGTTGCTACATCGTGTCTCGTGTGGTCTTTTGCTGACTGGGGGATATATGTAGCTTAAGGAGCTGACGTTTGGCGGTCGAAACACCATCGCCATGGTCTACAACAGCTTTCCCATTACCGATTATTTCCATTACGTCAACGACGACTTGGTTGCTGGCGTTATGGAGACGACTATGGATGGTCTGCAAGAGCCATTTCACTTTTTCTTGAAGAGGCATACTCCGACGATGGGAATCGCGACAGGCCAGACTGAGTGAAGTAGATGATGACTCGAGTAAGGCAGGGGAACGAGTCTCAAGTACGAGTAGCTGGTCCGATGCACGACGCCCAAGATTACATGTAGTAGCTTCGGGATACTCTACACGGCCCGGCAAGAGGGGACCTGGGTCCGGATTAAAGCATCGGTTGGCCACATAGAATGTTCGCCGAGGAATTAGTAAACGGCTCCGCAACGGATGACGAGCCCAAAGTCTGTCTCAGAATCAGCTTTGGGATCTATTGCCATGCAGCGAGCGCCTGGAGCAAGAGCGTGCAGCAGCTGCACCACTAAGACGGACGAAAATAGGGAAACAATGAGTCTCCCTTTGTCATGCACAGATGCACTACATGTAAGTTTAATATTCGTGCAGTCCATACCTAGACATAGATGACTCAAACGCGAGGCGAATAACATCAATACGTGGGTGGTCACAGGGAAGCAAACATGTTCCTACATGCACGGATATAGATATAGGCAGCTATCATGGTCACTATATAATAAAAATGCACCGTCCTCGCTCATGCTCTCCCATACATGTAGCATCTTCTATTCATTGTGCTGCTCTGTTTACTTGTACCCATCATGGCCAACCCTATGCCCGACTCTTCATCCATGTTCTCTCTACGAGGAAAAGTCGCCGTCGTAACCGGCGGATCGCGCGGCATAGGATTCTATGCAGCATCAGCGTACGTACCAGTAGACATGTAGTCGTCTACATAATCTCTCCTCCTCCTCCTCATCCTCCTACCTCGGAAGCACATCTCACCGTACACCAAGGTTTCTACAAGCAGGAGCAAGCAGAGTCTTCATCTCAGCCCGAAATGCCACCCACTGCAATGAAGCCTGCGAGTCTCTCAGCAAGCTTCCAAATCTCGCGCCTGGTGCGACCGCAACTCCCATCCCCGCTGACGTCTCAACCATGGAGGGCGTGCAGCGTCTTGTAGATGGCGTCAGTAGCCTCACAGACCACGTCGATATTCTCTTCGCCAACGCCGGAGCTACATGGGTTCAGCCTTTCGATAGCCACTCGGATGAGAGCTTTGCAAGAGTCATCGACTTGAACCTCAAAGGCGTCTTCAACACCATCCGCGCCTTCTCGCCATTGCTGCGAAAGGGGGGCTCCGCCGAAGATCCCAGCCGCGTCCTCATCACTTCCAGCATTGCTGCATCAGTAGTCGCATTCGTGGGAGACTTAGGAACCTACAGCTACGGGGCCAGCAAGGCTGCCGTCGTGCACCTGGGACGAATGCTCGCAGTGGAACTGGGCCCCCAGCATATCACCGTTAACATGATAGCCCCGGGATTTTTCCCCACTCAAATGTGTGACGGCATTGTGCAATTCGCTGGTGGTCTCGAGGAGTTTGGTAAATGCAACCCTTTGGGCCGAGTGGGAAGAGCTGAGGACATTGCCGGCGCTGTTATTTACTTGACTAGCAAGGCTGGGGCGTATATCAACGGGACAAATATTGAGATTGACGGAGGCTACATGTGGGCTCGTGGGGTTATGAGATCGTGAGGAAGCCTGCAATGGTTTACGCACATGGATATCGTCAGCCCTCTAGTCTCTATTACCAAAAGGCTTCGGACTGACAATCACTTCGTCCCGATAATGCTGGCCATTCCCACCCCGTCTCTCTCACCCCTCTGAACAGCAGCAATCTCGTCCATAAACTCGCGTCTCCAGGCCTCTTCCAATCTCGACGGCTGCCATCTCAGCAACTTCCTGGCCATCGTGCCGATCTGCATCATGTTCCCTGCCCATCCCCTTTCTGCCATGGCAGTTGACCCAGCCCCCAGCTCGTCGGCGATCTCTTCAAGCGTGTGTTTCCTGATTTCCTTTTTCTGAGGGGTATCATTCCTCGGTAAAGCGCCAGCCTCAAAGGCGGCGTCAAGACAGCGGTTCACGAGGTCCCATATGGTAGATTCCCCGGCTACAGGGAACATGATGCCCTTTTTGCCCGAGGGAATGTAGCCCACGCCGCGGTCTTGACGACTGAGCATGGTCCGCACGAGAAGCACAAAGACATCGGCTAGATCTTAAACATGTACCCATCCGAAGCCGGACTCTGCGGTAAGCTCGAAGCCGTAGCCATGGCTAACGACGTAGTGCATAGCTAAGGGGATGACAACTCCATCCCGGTTAAAGAGCCCCAGACCACGTCCAAAGACGCAGGGCACGTTCAAGCTTAAAGCCTGAACGCTAGACTCTTCAGCGGCTGTGAGAACTCCCACCTCTGCAGTTCGTTGCGGATACGGTCCCTGCTCATCTTCTTCGCGCTTCAAGGGACGGAAGACCTCCTCGTTGTTCTCGTCTTCCCATTTCCGGCCAGGGTGGGCTTTCCCCGTCAGCGGGAGGTCTGCCAGGTTTTTACATCCGGAAACGTGGAGGAGCCACGGCACGGGGTGGCCTTGTTTAAGTCGGAGAGCGAGTCCCTGTACAAAGACTTTGGCTCCGTCAGGAATGAAGCCGCAGCCGGCGTTGATGATGATGTCGAATTGCGGAGAGAACTTGGTGATGAACTCGGTGTCCTCCAGTCCTTTCCAAACTGTCGTGTTGACGCGATCCTGGTATGTCTTGCGGAGCTTCTCTGCTTGCTGTTCCTCGCGAACGACGACATCGATTGTCAATCGCTGGATACAGGGCGTAGGGTCTTTGATGAGATGGTTTAAGATGGTGCCTCCGATATATCCAGAGGCACCAACGACAAGAATCCTGCACTCTGAGGGAGACAAAATGGATCAGTCGTGTCATGGAACGTGTTGGTTGGGTGAACATAGACAGAGGTTCACTGGGCTGTTAGCAAGCAATGTGGCAGTTTTATATCTCATCAGGCTAAGACTGGCTTGCAGTTTTGGTATGTAGGGGGATGGCATACATGTAATGAAATTCACAGATGTGTCTAAGGTTTCTTCTAAATGGATAACAAATCAGCCAGTTGTTCTCGGTGTACTTAAACCATCCGATCCCATGCTCTCTCGTAGCCCTTTGACCTCAGCCCTTCGCCCAGTCTGAAATCTTACCATACGAGCACCTTCTATTCACTCTCTGGATACAATGACAGACTCAAGCATTTTGCGACTCGGCGTTCTTCTTTTCCTGTTCATTCTCGCATGCTACCATCTTTGCCGAGACAAGACTCGCCTCCACAAGCCCATCCCCGGTCCTCGACCCATCCCGTTGCTAGGTAATCTCCCTAGGGAGTTCCCTGCGCAGGGAGAGTCTGTATATCAGCACTGGCTCTCGCACAAAGACAAATATGGACTCATCAGCTCTGTAAGACTACTGGGCCAACGGATTGTCATCATTCACGATAAGCAGGCAGCGCGGTACTTGCTCGAGACCAAGGCCCTGCAGACGTCGGACCGGCCGTATTTGGCATACGCGTCTCGAATGTGCAACATGGGCCACTTTACGACTCTTTTGCCACTCGATGACACTCACCGACGCCACAGCAAGTTTTTCCATGAATTCGTGGGCACGAGTACGGCAAGGACACGGTTACACAGACTACAAGAAGTCGAGTCTGAACGATTCTTTCTCAAAGCCTTGAATCAGCCGGAGAACATGCTTTCACAATCGAAAAGGTGAGTGGTCAAATCGCTCCCATTTTGACAATGCTCCATCCCACTTACATGTACGTTGCCACAGCTTTGTCGGTATGTAGCGTCATTCTCAAGATGACATACGGCTATGAAACCCAGCATGAGGCAGGCGATCCCTTGATTTCACTGGCGGATCGCACGTTGCTTTACTTCGTCAAAACCGTGACGCCCCTGACTTGGGCCGTCGACTTTATCCCCCAGCTCAGTCATCTTCCCAAAGATTTTCCCGGCTTTTCGTTTCACGAGACCGCCCGAGTAGCTAAGAAGCTTGTTGAAGGGCATGCCGAGATTCCCTACTCTTTTGTCCGGAGCCGGACGGCTGACGAGTCCCATCGGCCCTCGTATGTTTCTTGGCTCATTGAGAAGCTGAGCGGCGAATCTGGCGTAAGTCCTGACGACGAAAGGGTCATTAAATGGTCTGCCGCTACAATGTACGCTGCCATCGCGGACACGACAACCCTGGCAGTCCGTTCCGTCATCCTGGCTCTCGTTGTGTTCCCTGAGGTACAGCGGAAAGCGCAAGAAGAGATCGACCGCGTGGTGGGCAGCAGACGCCTTCCGGACTTCAAGGACCGAGAGAATTTGCCATACATCGAGGCAATGATCAAGGAATCCGTAAGATGGATACCTGCCGCGCCGGTGTCAATGCCGCGTGTGGCGACAGAAGACCTAACCTACGGAGATTATTTAATCTCAAAAGGGACTGTTCTGTATCCTTCTGTCTGGTGGTTTCTGCACGACCCAGAGACATACACAGACCCAGAATGCTTCAAACCCGAGCGTTACCTGGAGCCGCTCAACGAGCCGGAACCCCGCTACGCCTTTGGTTTTGGACGAAGAGCATGCCCTGGAAAGTTCTTGACTGGAGACATGCTCTTCATCCTTATTTCTCGAATGGTGGCCGTTTTCGAGTTTTCAAAGGCCGTTGACGACAAGGGGATCGAGATTGAGGTTCAAGTGAAGATTGACCCCGGCATGATCACCCGTCTTAAGGATTTCGCATACCGTGTAAAGCCAAGAAGTGTGGAACGGGGCGAGCTGGTCAAGAGCTTGTGCGCGAAACAAGATAAGGAGGAGAGTGACGGGATGTCTATTGAAAAATCTGTACGGGAAGCAATGGAATGTCAGTAGCATTGACACAAATCCGTAGATGGTAAGAGAACGCGATGGCTTCGCTAGTTGTGTCTCCTCCCCACTTGTTGTGTTATTGTTATTAATGCCCGGTCTAGGCGTATTCTCGCTGTGACTCCCTCCGCGTTGTACTGTTGATGATGGAGTTCGGACTGGGAATTCCGATCAGTAGGCCAATTTCTTTAAGAGCCTTCAATGTTGTTTCCGCAAAAGCAAAGCTGGCAAGAAATCCGCGATACGCTGAGCCCTGTTCAATTCTCCAGTCTACATACATGTACGTATGTAAAGCGTGTGATTCTCCCTCAGGCAGTACGGATAGAACCATTCTTGGAGCCGCTTCCACGGCCCCAACAGCAAAAGGCAAGAAAGCCAGAGATCAGAGCGTGATTTTTCAGGCAAAGAAACTCTAACTGACATTTGTCCAAAACCTGACGCCTCTTTACACCCTCAGTAGACGATCCAACATGAAGAGGCTCTTCTCGTTCATTGTCCTTTGCTTATCAGCTCATCCGGGAAAAAGTCAACTCTCCCCACGTGGACTTGGCTGGAGCAAAGCCTCTTCTCCAGAAGAACTCATCCCTGCTCCTCCAAACCTAGGTCTTGAATCATGGGACCTTCGGCCGGTCGGACTGCCCGACCTCCAGAACGAGGCACCCAGATTCGTCCTACGAGGGGAGCATGGGCGGACTCCAGAGGATGTGAGAAGAGCCGGTGGATTGTATGCTCGAGGACGTCACCAAGAGTCGACAGAAGAGGGGGTAGAGGACGTGGCCTGCAATCTCGTCTACCACGTCCAGGGGAGAAGTGCTCCGTTCACGAAATTCGTTTCGACGACTACCTCTAAAGAAATGGCCATGATCTTTGCTAGCAACAACCTAGAGTTACCGGGAAATTGGCTCCGGTATGGGACGATATACTTGATTGCAGCCGACTCCAAGATGATCAACGCCATCAAATCCATACCTACGGACAAATATCCCAGCTGGTACAAGAACCAGAAGGAGTTTTCCGTGGCAGGTGGTGTTCCTATGGGTCAGATCAAGGGCTGGTTTGTGCCCAAATACATGAACGACCAGGAGATTCACTGGGGCTTTATCCCAAATCCCGACTTTGATCCCGCCTATCTCGCGAATTTAAAGGACGGAGGAGCGCAACCGCAGCTTGCCGGTCCAGTTGAGGGATCCAAGGAGAGGTTGGAGAGCTATGTCAAGGACGTGGTGTTCAAGGGAGACGAGGATAAATTCAGGGGGTTTTGGTATCCGAAGAAAGAGGGAGGGGCTTCGCCTGCTTCTGAAGCTTGCGCTGGACTGAGCAAAAGAGACAACCAAGGCTGCAATCACGACGATGAGAACGAAGGCAGCAAGATGAAAGACAAGACCAGAGATGTCTCGAGCGAGATGGCTGCTAACGGCGGAGAAGACACCGTGCATAACAGCCTGGAACGGGAGTTCGAGCTCTCAGCCGAGGCCATTGCAAAGAAGGAGTTTGAAACTCTTTCAATCAAGTTTGGGCTGACTGATCTAGTCTGGCAAAAGTCTGCCAAAACAAAGATTTCCTTTCTGCATCAGCTGTTTACAAGGTTCAAAGGTTACGGCAAAGTCTCGGCCATGTCTCGGCCCAAAATGCGGTTTCTGAGGCTGAGCTCGGGCGTCTTAGCCGTTGCAGGCCTGGGCCTCTACGTCAAATCTGTGGTGGATGAGTTCTCGCAAGATACGAGCGCCTTGGACAGGGCTGCCGTGGTGACTTCGATTCTTCCCTTTGTTGGTTGCGGAGTCCAGGCCGTAGCGGCCCAGAAACACGGAATCTTGAACGTCTGGGACACGGCTCTCTGTGTCGTGGGTGATGCTCTGCTCTTGAGCCCTGCCTGGCCGGTTTGGTTTCTGGTCCAGGGCTTGCGATACTTCATCGGTGCTGTCACAGACGTGCTTTCTCCTCGTCAAGTACGGGTTAGGCGAGATGAAGCGTGGCAAGCCTACATGAGCAAGGCCAGAAACTATCTCCAGTCGGATAACTTTACCTCTGACATCGAGACGCATTTCAAGGTCGAGATGGCGGCTGTCTTGTTTGCCGCGGCAGAGGCACAGGGCAAGTTGATTGCAGGAAGAGACCTTTTCCTCGTCAATGCCACCGATCAGCGCAGACTCAGTGTCATCGAAAGGACTTCGGAGACGCACTTCAGTGTCCAGGAGGATATGTGTGCGACTATCTCGAAGAAGATGGCTGATCTTCAGCACGACCTACCTGTCATCTTGAAGAGGTCCTTGGAAGAAGACGCCGACAAGTTGAACGACCAGTTAGTGGCTCAGTACAGGCCCGCGAGCTACTATGCTGCCACCTCGATTCGGCGCTTCAGCACATATATACGGTTTGTCCATCCGATACCGCGAGACCATATCGTGAGTTCGGCCAGGTTAGCGGGAGACCAAATTAGGTCCATTCTCGAAAAGGTGTACGAAGACTCTCCGTGCAAGGGAGGCGCTCTCGCTGAGCTGGTATCCGATGATGCTGCTTACATGAAGTGGCTTCAGCTGCACAGAGACGGAGCAATGGAGCAGGAAAGGGACCTAAACCAGAGTTTGAAGATTCTGGGATAATATCAAATAGGTTCTGCCATGTCAGGATCTCTTGTGGCACAGAACTAATAAGGAAGACACTTCCGTGTATCGCGATAAAGAATCCAGTCTTAAGAACTGACTTGACGATACATGTATTGACATACTCGCTTACCTATAGTTCATCCTATATCTTTCATGATATGGGGACTGGAGTCCACGTAGGACTAGGAAGGGCTTGTAAGACCTAGTAAACCTTCGTACTCTGTCTTAATTACTTTCAGAGTCCATGCACCAGTCGGTATCAAGACTTGAAGTGCTCAAGAAAATGAACCATGAAATAAATTGAAAACCCAAGAGGTACATAGTGAATCAAGAGAATGGGCAAGAGCAGAGAAATTGAATGTGATGCATTCAAACTAAATTTCAATGGGGTTATAGTGAAAGCATTGTAAATTAAAAAGTCAGTCAATGTAGACCAAGTCTATGTTGTCACTTCGCAGAGAGAAAGACAGAGACGAGGGACTATAGCAAGAGCATGGAATCATACATAAATCTAGCGAACATTGAATGGTGGAAGTCGAATCTTGATCACGGATGGGAGACTCTGTAAAGTGTCACTGAGTGTATGATATGAGAGCCTAGGAGAAATGCAGGTGTGACCCATACATGTATGTATGAAGAGAACGAAGACATCTTTCGAGCGTGAGAAAAAGAGTTAACAAAAGAGCGAATATGTGTGCATCACTAATCCCTCAGCCTTTTCGTTTAACACGGAACTCTACCGGGAACTTTTTGAGTCCTCAAGGGAGAAGTTGTACAAGACGGCAAGATGTCTCGACGATTCCATGTCATGCACAGGTCCATGAGCACATGTCGTCTTAGCAACCGTGCGTAAGTGTAGAACGTTAAATTTGATTGAAGACTGGTCTGAGCGAATTAAACACTGCATGTACATGTAGTCGTCGTTCATGCTGAGAGCTATAAAGAAAGATTTTATGACATGGAGGACCCCAACGGTCTCCCGATTCCTTCAGCTCAGAAGCGACATCAAGCGGCTGGCATTGATACAAGTACATATGTAGCTGCTTTGGCATTACGTGTGTGTGGTCTGACGTGCATGGGAAAGTTGCGGTGAGGCCAAGTTCTGGGAGACATCAATGTAGAGACAAGCTGAGCGGTCCGAAGCGCAGAAAGAGCAGAACAGGCTCTTGAACGTTCTGAGCAGGTCATGTGTACTCTTCGACATTGAGGCATCGATCCATCTAGTACACCCACGGGCTGGGCGTTTACGTTATATGCCTCAAGCAGGTCCAGACAGTTCCTCGGTGACGGGGCATTGAAGGCTTGCCTCAAGGTTCGAACGGTTTGCCCTTTGGATCGTCGATGGACCTTTGACCTTTACGCAGTAACAAAAGGCCGCTTACGGCGTGCCTGGGCGCAAAAGGGTTGACCGCTATTGACTTTGACGGAACGGAGACATCAAACGAGAATAAAGAGCCCTGAATCATTTCATACCGTTAATGAAAATAGATGTTCACATTCGCTCTTACTGTAAAATTATTAGCCTGGTCGATTCCGGCGCCACCTGAAGAATGTTTCCAATAATCTGGGATCCGATCTCTGCCGTACTGGTTTATTCTGCCTTTTTCGGTGGGACGAATGGGTACACGTACGAGAAACCCACAATCAACGAGTGTTCTCATGGTATAGGAGGACACATTCTCGAATGTCGTCTGGATCCATTACCTGCTGTTTTCGACTCCAAGACGCATGTTATTGCCGCAATTGATCAAAACGCTTCGTGGATAGTGTTACCTCTGCGGATTGGAGGACAGCCGGCTTCGTGGGATGAAATCAGCGATTACAAGTGCTTGCGCCGGTACAATATTTGCTTGGCTCAAGGTGAGGAATTGCCTCCGTCAAAGAGTGTTTTATGGCTACGCTGTGGAAGCAAGTGGTCTGGTGGGGATTATATCTATAAGGAGACTGTGACGAAGAATGGGTTAAGACTTAGTGATTCTCGAGATCAGGCGCGTCTTTTTGGGGTAAGCAATCACGACGAGGGCTGGTGCTACTACAAGGAGACTGTGACGAGCTGAAAGATGCTTGAGTCAGTTTTCAGGGAGTTGAATCACAGAACGAGACATGTTTTCATCTCAGCTCGCAATGGCCATGATGTGCGATCAAGGCGGCTATCTTCGAGTGCATACATCATTTGTATTCGTACGTGCTTGCAAGATGGCCGATACATCAATACGGCCAAACGTGCTACCAAAGCGCCCTGTTACGGACCCTATATCCGTAAACTGTGAGTGTCTACCGCTAAATTACAGTTGATCCAGCCGTGCCATCCGCGTAGATGGCCGCTTCTATCAGTCCATCCAGCCACCTGTCACCGTGTAATCATCAATGTACATGTATGTTCCGTCCTTGCGCCCATGTCGTCACCTTTCCTCCATGAACCTCCACCTATCGTGACTCTTTGACATCTAAAAGAGCATACCTGAACGAGCCGCGCACCGCTATAACGCCAAAGAGAATGGTGAAGAAGAGACAAGATATCCGACAGAGACGGCTCTATGAGAAGTTGAAGGGAATCACCTGTACAGCGAGGAGCGACAGCTCTTCTACTCTGCAAGAGAATACCACTTCTTGCTGCAAGCCGTCACACCAAACTTGTAAGATCCCCCGTTGCAGACGATGTAGTCTCTGACGGCCGTCCACGAAATCTTGCGCTTCGTGTTCGCCTGGCACCGTCTGACTGCCTCCTCGAGCAGTCTCACCTGTGTACTGTCAGTCGACAGAACGGCAAGACAAGACCGACGAGAGACCTACATCGTGTTCCTGCCAGACGGGCTTGCGGACCCTCTGGTCCTTGGGCTTGGTGAGACGACGGTAGTGACCCCTGAGCGTCTCCTCGGCGCCGCAGAAGAGGCTGGAGAGCTTGTGCATGATGATGCTATAAGGCACCGGCTTGCCCGCGGGCGGCTCTCGATCGCAAACGAGGATCCTGTCGAGGAGCTGGCGGCTCACAGAATCCATCTGGTCGATCTTCCTGTATGGAGGCCCGCTTGCCCCCTGAGGACCTATGGGCTCCGGGCTCTGTACCGTGGTGGGATGGCGACGCTTGCGCCTGGCAGCGAGCTTCCTGGCGTTTCGAGAGGGGATAGGGGATGAAGGCGCGTCGGTGGTAGACAGGGGCTTGGGGGCGCCGGTGGGGAGCTTCTTCCTGACGTCGTCCTCGGGAGCCATGATGCTGGTGTGGACTTGGCGAGGCGATGTAGGTGCTGCTGCTTCATCGGCCGAGTCGGAAACCTCTGTGTAGACGGTCTCGTCGGGCGAATCCGGATCGTTGGAGTCATCTTCGAGAGACTCAATGGACAGAGTCGTTGCGGCCACGGTCGATGATGTGACAGAGGGAGTCATGGAGATGGGCTGGAACATGAGCGTGGGGAAGTCACCCAGCGTATCCAACCAGTACGTGTCTCTCTGCGGGAGAGGGTCGAGGGGTTGGACATCAGAATCGAGGTTCACGCCGCTCTCGGTTTCAGACGGAGCACAGGGCATGACCTGGAGGGCATCAGGCGTGGCGACAGCAGCGTCAGGCAAGTCCAGGTCCTGAGCGACGAACTTGGTGTCGTCCCAGGAGTTGAAGTCGTCGACCAGCTCGTATTGGAAAGGCAGGGGGTTGGCGTTGTCGCGAAGAGGCAGAGTCCAGTCTTGCACGCGGAGGTCAATCATCTGAGGCGTGAGAACGGAATGGATATCGCGGTTCAGGGCGTCATTGCTGACGGGGTCGGGGGAGTCGAGAAACTCAAAGGGCGAGAAGAGCTCCTGATGGGGTAGAGGAGGCGTCTTGAGCTCGCTGACTTGAGATGTCGTCTGCGTTTCAGCAGGGGAGATGTCATAGAAGCTCTGATCCTACGAGATGATGAGCATGGATGCCATGGCCAGTGAATTGATGAGCAGATGAGCTCACCAAGTCGCCGCCACGATGATGCCCCATCATACACAAGAGCAGCTGCTTGTTCAAAGAGTCGTCTTCGTCAGGGCCAAGCCCAAAGTGTGAGTCGGGAAGCATCATGTTTCCCAGACAGGACGCCATCAAGATGGACAGTTTGCAAGACAGCAGGCGATTTCGTAGCTTCGTCCCGGCGACGCGTCAATGTCAATGATGAGCGCAAAGAGACGCGGCGCGTATAGCACAAAATGAGGCGGTTGCTATGGCAAAGCAGCAGAACACGTGTTGCTGAGCAATGGGCACTCCCAAGTGAACAGAGCAAGAGTAAGGTCGGGCAGCAGCCAAGCTATTAAATCACAAGACTGAGCAAGGATGGTCGTGGTGAACAACAGACATGGTGAAGCGCCGTCACCATTGCAAGAGGGCAAAGGGTCCGTGAGTAACTCTGACGCATCGGGAGGGATAACCCCAAGTGCCGCTGCAAAAGAGTGAATCCAAAGCAGTTGCAGCATGCTGGCAGCCGTCGCGGGCCGTCTCCGCGGCGTCAACTCGCTCGACGTTACGGGAGGAGTTGACGGTTGGGCGGGCCGGGGGCAACGGCTATCGACAGCTGGTGGCGCTGGAGAATCTGTCATGTCCTTGTCGGGATGCACGTCATTGCTGCAGGGCTGAGGGTGGAGGAGCATGAGATTCTTTGTTTCTGTCGTTGGCCGCTGGGTTCAAGGTGGCCTTGTCAGCTGTCAGGCAACAACAGCATCCATGTTGCTCCGCTTGCCAGACGATCTGTCGGGACGAGAGGTGTCGACTTGTTTGGTTGTCTGTTTCCTACTTCCTTGATGCCTTGCCTCTCCGTTGCCTCATCATCACAACCCAACGAACCACCCAGCAACCACACCCGTAACCCTCCCCCCCCTGACGCCCTCAAGTCGGAATCCTCCAGACACAGCGGGAGTCTTCTTTCTAGAAATGCCAGCATTGCCCTTCCCGGAAAGGCCTGCATAACAACGCCCCAGATCCCCGGGTCCGCTCGCTGCGAACCCCTGGCTGCCTTGAGGCTCTGCGGCTCCTTGGCGCTTCACGCGGGAGAGTCAATCTCGTGCCGACGAGGGAGCCCCAACACTCAACTGGCGGTAAACTGGGAGGCTGTCTCCGGGGGGTGGGGGAAGGGGGTGCGGTTTGCGTCTTTGCTTGCCACGCCTTACGCGTAGGCTGGGGAGACGAAGAGGGGGGGCGTTGAGAAGAGAGAGGGAGGACGAAGACGACTTGATCAAGGTCAAGGCAGCAGACGTTACAACGATGAAGCTCACCGGCCGCAGCACGTCCAAGGCGCCAATACTCGTATACTCACTCCCTTCTTCTCCCCCTCTCACAAGCCCTCACCTTCCAACCACAAACCAGGGAGACAGACACACCAGCAAGGGGGCGTTCCCAGGAACCGACAAAGCGGCCAGCTCAGCTCCCTTTCGTCTGTTTGCATCCCGCCACGACGGCAGGGGCCGGGGAACGGGAGCCGGCCGGGCCTCGTTCCTCCAGGGAGCTCCCATGGCTGCCGGCACCCGCCGCCGTTTTTAGTTTCCCCTCCAGTTCCTCTCAAGGGGCTTGGGCCCCGGCAGGCTGGGCCGGTTGTTTGTCCCACGGCAAGGCATGGGAGTCACTCCTCCCAAGCTGTCGGGTCGGCGGAGGATTACCGTCACTTGAGCCTCGGGCGGCTAGCAAACGCCCCGTGCCGTGGGGAGTCAGTCACTTCCTCTGCTGGCGGGCCCGGCTCGCTGCATCGCTGATCCGTCACGGAAAAGGGGGCACGACGGTTCAACCACGGAGTTTATCCATTCCCTGCGGTCCCAGGGGAAGGGAGAAGGGTGGAGAGGGGGGGACAGTCTATCGAATGCAACAATGGTGCCCTCTTCTCCCCAAAAAGTCAAGACGGTTCAGTCTTCCCATTCTTCGTCCAGCTGGTCAATCAGCCGGTTCTCCGCATCCGAGCTTCGGTGTCGACTGCTGACGTTCGAATTCAAATAGCTGTAGCCTCCTCTTCGAGACGGCACGTAGCGACAGCACCAGGACCAGGCGGCGAGAAACAAGTCCTACACGCCCATGTCAGCTCGCTCTTCGTCGGTAGAGGAGAAGATCCGGCTCCGGTTGCGAGGGACGCACGCTGACGAAGCCGCCGATGCCGGCCCAGAGGCTGTAGTTGGGCAGCTGACGCCAGCCGCGGGCGTTTGTCACGGTACGGTTGTAGAAGACGCCGCCGAGGACGTAGACGAGGACGGCGATGAGGAGGATGATG
>NJES01000078.1:0-43663 GCA_002591395.1 Ophiocordyceps camponoti-rufipedis | reverse complement strand
CCTACCTACCTAGGCACTAGAGCTATCTACTCTACGTTAGGGCCTATCTCCTCTCTATCGTCTCGCGTAAAGCTAGGGAGAAACTAACTACGAAAGATGTAGATAAAACCGTCTACTCTACGTTAAGGCCTATCTCCTCTCTATCGTCTCGCGTAAAGCTAGAGAGAAACTAACTACGAAAGATATAGATAAAACCGTCTCCTCTACGTTAAGGTCTATCTCCTATCCGTCGTCTCGCGTAAAGCTAGAGAGAAACCGACTACGAAAGATGTATATAACCGTCTACTCTACGTCGAGGCCTATCTCCCTACTATCGTCCCGCGTTAAGTAAGATCGAAGCTAACTACGAAATACATAGGTTAAGCGGTTACTATCTCGTTAGATCTTAGTTACCTTAGGTTATCTAGGTACTACGCGTTAAGGCTATTTTCTAACTATCGCTAGCTAATCGAATGTACGTTACACTACGCCCTTCGTTTTTATATATATTCGAAGCGCTAAGACATATATACTCGACTAGATGTTTTAACTACGCGTCGATATATATAGCATCGCTTAAGTTAGTCTCTTCTATTTCTATAGCTCTATCTATAAATACTAACGCATCGTCTTATCTTAGAATAATAATCTACGAAAGCCTATCGTCTCGTTCGGCGTTATAGATTAGTTAAGTATCCCTACTTAATCCGCCTATAATCTTTATACCGCTAATTATTATTTTATCTATAGTCCGTTACTATCTTAATTAGACCCTATCTAACCGTGTCGACTCTATCTATCTACTAAGTATAACATCTACGAAAAAGAACAATAGTATCTAAGTAAACTAACGCTACCGACCTAGTGCATACGCGTACCCCTTTTTTACATTAAACCTCGGTAAGTAAGTCGTCTAACTCCGATTAAAGATGTTAACGCTTATAGTATCGCATTACGCTATAGCTTCTACACATACGGTACCTTTAAACTCCGTAACGTACATAGCTTACTTACGCGAGTGTTTATATTAACCTAGCGCCGGTTCTCTAACCGATTAGACAATTTACCTAAGAGGTTCGTCTCGCCTCTAAATGCGTAATAACCCTATAGTAAACGACTACTAACTTAAGGAACTAATTCCGACACGCTCAATAGCTCTTCGCGATAAGCTCTGTCTTCTATAGCGACCTTTATTAGTTACCTACCTAGGTAGTATAGATAAGCTCGACGTCTCTACATAATAAGCTCCGTTATCTTTAGCGATAGTGTATAATAAACTCGATAGCTTTGCTCGATAAGCTCGGTTTTATCTAGCGGTTCTTAATAAGCTAAATAGCTCTATACGTTGCTAAACACTGTATAACTATTTCTTTCGTAGTATGTAACGTCTACTACGATAGATAACGACTAACTAATTGTCTTTTCGTAGATATAATACGCCTACGCGAGTACTCTACTATTACGAAAACATATCCGCTTAGCGTACGGCTACGAATTAACATTACATATAGAAAGATAACGCGAGCTTCCGTAAGGTATTCTCTAAGAGATACGGAGGTATATAGCTTATAAAATAATCGCTAACAAATAGCTAGTTTTTACAACCGTATAATATTACATACACTTTTTAAGCTAGTACGCCTCTACCTATGCGAAAATCTAACATATATTATCTAGAACTTATCTCTTCTATCTAGTACCTCTACTAACTTCTATCTACTCTACCGTATCGTCTACCGCATCGTCTATCGCATCGCTATCGCATCGCCTACTAAACTAAACTGTCGCGTCGCTATCGCGTTACCGTCGTGTCGTATACGTACCTACCTACATAAGTAGGTACGAACTATATCGATCGTAACAACTACCTACCTCCGAGACGAGACGAGACTAGGCTAGGCTAGACTAGGCCGGGCTAGGCTAGGCTAGGCTAGGCTAGGCGTATGCGAGAGGCGTAGAAAGGAGAAGCGAGCGTACTTAAAAGAATGTAATTAGTAAATAGCATAATAATAGGATAGTGCATAGCAAATCTTCTCTAGATCTAATCGATGTTATTATGTAAATATTACTACGATTATAACCTATTAATTTAGTAATCGCTATCTCCTAACTATAATAGCACGATCGTATTACTATGTTAGATTACTAAATGCTATTATATACATATAATATCGTTAAAGCACTAGATGTTCGACGATACGATCGCGAACGCCGAGTCGAGAGGTTTTACACTTTAATACCTTACGTATTCTAACATATAGTGCTTCTTAGTAGGACATACAACTATATATAAGTAGTATACGGATAGACCTCTAGACTAATAGCTATTAGCAAATAAAGGGGCATAGATAAGGCGTCTATCGGACATAGACATATAGTGCTAGCTAGCATAGACTAACTAAGACATACTATCGCGGTACGAATAGACCTTATGTATATAAGCTTTTCGTAGATAACATAACTTACTTAGGACACGCCGTACGCTATCGGATTACTATCTTAGGACGAATGATAAAGTCGGCTACGACGATACGAATAGCAACATCCTTATAGCCTTTACACTATTTAAAAGAACTAATAAGGACTTTACGAGGGTTTTGACGCTAACTATAATTATCGCGACTTGACACCCCTCATAGCCCTGTTGAAAACCCCCCCCCCCCCGGCCTAGGTAGGCCGGGCTTAGAAAGGGGAGGAGGGGAGAGGGAGAAGAGGCGCATGTGCCAACTCCCAAGAAGGTGTGGGAATTAAATCGAGGTGCGTTCGTCCGCCGTCGTACCAGTACCTCTGTTCGTACCCCACATTATCCCACCTCGTGTCGAGGAGGAGCCACGAGAACCGTGGATGCCGACAGATGTCGAGATACTTTACAGCTCGCACACATCGCTGTGTTGAAGCGAGTACCCGACTATCAGCCCCTCCTCCCACCCCGCGCCCCCTTAGCCCCCGAGTTAGCCGCAGTCGCAGCTCGCTTACTCCACGCGTTATAGCAGCATCCATGCTAATGGAACGGAAGCCTTGGGCCGACAGGCAGAAACTTTGGGCGCGCAGGCACGCGCACAACGACGACGAACACCCAACCCTGACCGAGCAGACGCAACCTTCCCAGAGGTGAAGCCCTGCCTGAGAATAGCACACTTGTAGACTTGCGCTGCAGCTTCAAAGAGCCGAGACCTTGTCCCAGAGCGGGAGACGCCCTTGATGCCGCTTCCGTTCTCGGTCCTTTGACGTGCGCCATGTCCAGGTACCGTCCCCCCAGCCGAAGGAGAACATGCATGACACACCCCCCCCCCCCCCCCCGACCACACAATCTCGACCCCCCAATCTGCGTATCTGTACCTCGATTCATCTGTTCGAACCTCTTTGTCGCTCTCACAGCTCGAGGGAAGCCGGCGTCGGTACAGCCAGGCCCAGACTGTCGGTGGCCTCGCAACTCGGTAAGGGGAGCACAGACGCAGTCGTACAGACATAGGTACTGCCAGGCATCTACCTACCCACATCTCTGCCTACCTTACTAGCAGCATCGTATGTATGTACTCCCACCGACGCCCATCCCGGGCTGCCTCAATCGAAGCCAAACAGCCCTGTCCGCAAGTAGCGCTACCGCCCCGTACAGTGCACCTACCTGTGGCACCGCAGCCACGAGCGGCGGGACGCTAGCAGGGATAATCCCAAGTCCCCACCCCCCAGGCCTAAAAAAGGAAACCCCCACGGCTCTCTGGCCTCGACCACTGGCACTGGCACCGCTCTCGTGAGCCCGCCCACTGTCTCGGGCTGCCCTCCCTCAACCTCCCTAATAAACCTGCTGTCTCCAACTTCAAGTCGAGAGCGCCGCAATCGGCCTCCCGATTCGCAGACATGTGCGCCTTGCCCCAGCCCTTTCCATGCCGCGCTACTGCAGGTTCTCCGGCTCGGGCGCTACCAATGCGAGTCTTTTTTTGTTTAAAAAAAAAAACCGTCCCTCTTCCAACACCTCACGCCTCGACGCCTATTCGCCGGCTTCCTGCAGTTGTCTGGCGTACAACACACCCTTTCTCGCCCGGCCGTCTCGCGAGGGCCAATCACGGCGGTTGTCCCGAGTCTAGACCGCGGCTGT
Organism: Ophiocordyceps camponoti-rufipedis; assembly: GCA_002591395.1. Classification (NCBI taxonomy): domain Eukaryota; kingdom Fungi; phylum Ascomycota; class Sordariomycetes; order Hypocreales; family Ophiocordycipitaceae; genus Ophiocordyceps; species Ophiocordyceps camponoti-rufipedis. The sequence goes on along the minus strand of NJES01000078.1, from coordinate 39,588 downwards.
TGAGTCCTGCAGCAGCCGGCAACTAAAACAACACACTCACATACATACACACACACATGGTACTTCGTACACACACACACGACAAGCTTGCCTCCATCTTCTTCTGTCTCTCGCATCTGCATCCCTAGTTCCATCTGTCAGACTCGTCGTCAACTCTCCATCGTCATCATCGTAGGCCCACCCGCCCCCATCATCGTAGGCTCGTGCTCGGCCTCACTCACCTCAGCAAGAGGATAGCCCGTCGCTGCAACCTCCCACACCGCCCATGGCAACCCAACACGAGGCAAACAATCCCCCGTTGGATCGCATCCGTGCAACGCCCTTCTTACTTGCTCATCCCTGTCCCGTCACGCACGAGACAGCTCGCTCGCAGCAGCTGACGCCCCAATCAATCGGCGCTTTTCCACTCCAGCTTCAACCTGCCAATGCATTGCAACCATGGGCCATACGGCTCGCATCCGTCCCAAGCAGACGAACAGGGGGATCATTGTTCCTTTCCCTCCCTTACGAACTATCCTTCATAAGCCCGCAATTCGCGCACGTCCACCACTGACGCTCCATAATCATGCCGCAGAAGCTGCAGGTCCATGTGGGCGGAAGCTGGCGCGGCGCCGTCTCGTCTCGTGCCCGTTGGCTGCGGGATGGACTCTGCGTCAGATCCACTACTACGTCCGAGCCTGCCGCTGCCTTGCGTCGCCTTCCGACCGGAGCCGGAGCCGGAGCCGGAGCCGGGGAGGTGGAGGTGGAGGTGGGAGCGGGGGTGGGCCTTGGTCCCGGAGCCGGAGGAGGACGTTCTCCGCCGCAGGCATCGCAGCAGAGAAACTGCTCCGGATTCCGCAGCGTGCATGTTCCGCACATCCACGTAACCGGCTCACTGCTCGTCGTCGTCGTCGTCATCGTCGTACTCGCCGGAGGTCCGCCCCTGAAACTGCCCGGCTGTTCAACGCACGGCGACACGTACGCGCTGCCGAGCCTCTTCTTCTCATCCTCCTGCACGAGCTCCCACAACGCCTGCGAAATCGCCACCTCATTGGCCTCGTCCTCTTCTGCCTGCGTGCGGAAGCCGTTGCGGGCAGCCGACTCGGCCACCTCGTACATCTCCCGCTCCGTCAGCTTCTCCGTGGCGCACCCCCGGAGCACCTTGTTTCGCCTCTGGACGGCGTCGACTATGACGGACCGAATGTCATCGCCGTGCCTCGGCGCTGTTCCGCCTAGGCGACGTCCCGGAGCAGCGGCCGCGGGTTGAAACTGTCGTCGACGCCTCTCGGCTGCTTCGCGGGCGAGCCGGCGCGCCTCGTGCTCTGGTATGCGCGCGCCGCCCAGACGACGCCCCTGAGAGAGGAAGCCCTCGCCCGTGTAACCCTTCATCATGAGGCCCTGCAACTCGTCCCGCAGCTGGTCCCATAGCGTGTGGAATTGCTGGTTGTGCGGGCCGTGGACAATGTGGCACAGCTCGTGAAGCATCGTGTCGGTGACGTTCTCCATTGGCATAAACTGCGTCCGGTCGCCGGGATAGCGCAACCTGAGACATATCTTGCTGCCGCCGTTGACGTTTAGCCCTAGCCCTGCCTGTCAGTATCTACATCAAGTTGCATACATACATATAGGCGGCCATCTTCCACCGTGGGGGCGCACGTACCGAGCAGGCTGGGGTCCGACGGGTAAAACTCCGCGAGCTGCCCGACCCTCCATCCGCGAGCCCGCATGATGGGCTTGACGAGCGAAGCCACCTTGCGCAGCGTGTGCAGCGCCTCGTCGGCGCGAGACTCCCTGTCCAGGTGGACGTAGGAGCGGACGAGCGGCTCATGCTCCGGCATGGCGATTCGAGTGGTGATGGATGCCTTGGTTCCCTCCACCTGAGGCTCAAGATTAGGCGGTACGCGTCACACAGCGCCTTCGCCGTCCATATGGACCTGGACTCGTGCGCTTTGTGAGATGACGATTCCATGCTTGTTTGCTTGCTGCCCGACCTCGGTCGCTGACTCACCGATGACGCTCGGTCCCGTCTGGAACCGACGTACCGATTTGCTTTTTTCCGCGCAACCACCACCAAGAGCCTCAGCCACGTCTCAAGGCATCAGATATTCCCCCCTGGTGCTGTAGCCGCGCAAGTTGGAGCGTATAAGCTGACGACTGACTCGAATTCCCTTGGCAACTGTCCGGGTGTCACCTATGTACGAATACCTAGGTAGGGTCTGAGAAGACCCTGAGAAGCCGACACTTGAGGCCGATGTTTCACCACTCTAACCGCCCCATCGCCAGTCCTCCATCCATCAACGTGCGACGGAAACGCTACTCCATCCAGCCTTACACACTGATTCACCCTCAGTCAACTTCCAGAGGCTGAAACCTATCCGTTCCCAGCGCATCCTCAACCCTCTCCATCAACGTCAACACTTTTTCCTCTTCCAGCCGGCGTCCGATGATCTGCACGCCCACCGGTAACCCGTGCATCGCATCCGCGTCGTAAAGCTTGTATGCACCGCAAGCCAGCCCGTTCAAGTCTCGCAGCTTGAAGCTGGCGGGCAGCTTATCCTTGGCCCGATCGACGTGCGTCACGGGTATCACGCCGGCGCTGTAGTCAATCTGCTCCGAGTTAGCGCTTGTCTGCTCACAACCGTCCCTCAGAGATTCTTGAGTTCCTACCAAGTTGAAGAGGAACGTGTATGCACAACTGCTCACTGCGTCGTGCATGCCGTTGTGTGGCACGGCAGGCGTGGCGTTGGGCGGCGCGATAATAAAGTCCAGCTTGGCATTCTCCCACATCTCGAACCAGCGACGTTTGTAGGCTTCTCTCTGCGAGATGAGCACACAGTACTCCTGCGTTGTCAGAGGCCGCCAGTCTCGTAGCATGCCCGCCCATAGCGGATCACGACGGACGTATCGGACCCAGAGGTAGTGCAGATAGCGGACAGCGCGCGGCAGCCTGGCATAGAATCGCAGCCGAGCCGCGCCGCGATCGTTCCATTCGCCGGTTCGCAGGAAGCCCATGACGGTTCCCAGGCCATCGGCACAGAGGAGCCGCGACGCAAGACACAGGCCCTCGTAGGGGGACGGTGGGTCGATCTCGACGATGCGGTGGCCGGCCTTGCGCAGAGCAGCCTCAGTCATTTCCAGAGCTCTCTTGCAGGCCGGTGAAGGATCAATGACACCGTCGGTGCGAAAGACGCCGACTCTCATTGCCTTCTTCTCCTCGTACTCCCTGACCACTTCAGGCCGCCATGACATGGGGTGGCAGGAAGGGTCGTAGTTCCAGGGCCGTCCCTCGACGACGGCACGTGTAAAGTAGACGAGGTCGTTGAGCGTGCGGGCCATTGGACTGTACACGGCTGGCACGCCATCCTGACCGGGGATGCTGGTGGTGGCGCCCAACTTGGGCCAACGACCGACGGAGCATCTGAGCGAGTAGACACCGGAGAAGTGGGCGGGACAGCGGACGCTGCCGGCGACGTCGCTGCCAATGCCGATACGGCCGCCGAGAGCCAGTAGGGCGCCCTCGCCGCCGGTAGAACCGCCGGGAGTATAGTTGGGGTTGTAGGGATTGGTAGAGCGGCCCCAGACGTCGTTGGCCGACTCGAAGCTGAGGAGAGTGATGGGGATGTTGGTCTTGACATAAGGCACGGCACCGAGATCCTTGAGCATCCTAACCATGGGGCCGTCTGCCGTCTTGGGCTTGCCGACGTAGCAGCTCATGCCGACGGTGCTGTCGTAGCCCTTGACGTCGATGGTGTCCTTGAGGCTGACAGGGATGCCGGCCAAGGCGCCCTTGAAGTTGATGGAGCCATCCTTGATCCAACCCTCGGCGTCCTTGATGAGGATCTCGGTGAGGCAATTGGTCTTGTCGTGGGCCCTCAGGGCGACCTTGGCATAGGTGCGGAGGAGGTCGGATGCCCGAGCGGGATCGGACTGGACGTCTTGGACGAGCTTCTCGATGGGTTTGTAGACGATGTCGCGGTCGGAGGAATTGATGGGAGTGCGATAGGCGTCGAAGAGGCCCAGGCGGGTTGTCCGCTGATCCCTCTTGTACTGGCTGGACGAGAGCTTGAGCTGATGATGGCTGACCAGTGACGGCTCATACGTACCAGTCTCGACGATGTCGCAGGTAATCGAGGAGGAACATGGCTGATTCGAGCGTCTTGACGGCCGGAGCTGTCGAGGGAGGGGGAGAGCTGGAGGAGAGGCAGGGGTTGCAGTTGCAGATGAGGGGTGTTTACTTGGCGTCCGGGAGGGTCACGAGACCGCTGTCTTCGGTTATCGTTGCGTGCACTTGGTGGAAGGCATGTGCAGGGAGCACGTCGTATCACTGAGGGTTCACTCTAATGTGATATTGCAGAGGTAGGAGGTAGGACAGGACATGATACCGCTGGGGCCGTGTAACCGTCGGGGTCGCGAGGCCGAGATTCGAGACGGCCCCGGCCTGGAGGGAGCCGGAGCATTGCCCCGCACGAGGTGGAGACGGGGCCAAGGGTCCCTGCAGGGCTGGAGGGCTACAAGATGTTGTCTCCGGATATCAAAGAACGTCAATTCCGAGATATCGAAGCATTTCATGGAGTTTTGGTTGGTTGATAGCGGTAGGCTGCCAGCAGTGGACAACTGGCTCTCTCCGTCCAAGGAGAAAAGAAAAGGAGGTGAGATGCCACTTAGCTCATCTTCGAAACACAGGTCCCTCTACAAGACCGCCCCGCATCTCCAACGCGGCACCAGGGTATCCGTACAAAACAAACAACGTGCTAGCCAGCCAATTACGGGACTCGAGTCGCCGCCCCCCGGCCCCGCCCCGGCAACGCGACAAAAAAACACCATTTTGCCTGCAGCCTCGTCGTCGATGGCCTCTCCTTTTTTCATCGTCGTCGTCTCCCGCCGCCATGTCCGCCGACGATCAGTACTTTCTTGATCAGGTTCGTCGCCCAACACTCACCCCTTGAATCATTTCTCTTGTTGCTGACTGACCGGGTCCAAGCTCTCCGGCATCCCCGTTCAGGTCGGACGCTTCGCGGGTGACGTCGGTGATTTTGTTGACCGGAATGTCGACCGCGCTTCCTTATTCTTTCGGGATAATCTCGCTGGCTATTCCTGGATCCCGGAATCGATAAGACCAAATCCTGTCGTGAGGCCGTCAACGTCCGCCGCAGCCGCCGCAGCCGCCTCGTCGCGGCTAGAGCTGGCTCAGCGTTGGGTGGCGCGTCACAAGTTCATCACAGGCCTCATCCTCGTTGTCTGCGGCTCCGTCGCGTATACGGGCTATCAGAGGAGCCTTCGACGCTGGCCTCGCAAGGCCCGAAGAGCCAAGAGAGCGCGCAATGGCGGCCGCGTCGATGTCGTCGTCGTCGCCGGCTCGCCTACCCTGCCCCTAACCAAATCGCTATCCCTCGACCTGGAAAGGCGAGGCTTCGTCGTCTTCGTCGTCTGTAACGCCGCCGAGGACGAAAACCTGGTACATGCCTTTTCTCGTCCCGACATCCGGCCTCTCACCATCGACACCACTGACGTATGTCCTCCCCCTTTTCCCCCTTCTTCAGGGGCCACACTGATGCTGATCATCTTCTCTTCAGCCTCCTCGCGCTGGCGCAGCCATCGAACGCTTCGCCCGCTATCTGCAGTCTCCACAGGCCCCCGGCCCCACGGTCAAACCGAACCTGCTGACGCTCAAGTCGGTCATCCTCATCCCCAGCCTCCACTACCAGACGTCGCCCATCGCGACGATACCGCCGTCGAGTTTCGCCGACCTATTCAACACGCACCTCCTGCAGCCCATTCTCACCATTCAGGCCTTTCTCCCGCTGCTCACGTCGCGGCTGAACCCCGTCGGCGAGAAATGGATCCCTCCCAAGGTTCTCGTCTTCACGCCTTCCATCATCTCGTCCATCAACCCGCCCTTTCACGCGCCAGAGGCCACTGTCTGCTCCGCTTTGTCCGCATTTACAGAGGTGCTGACGGCCGAGCTCGGTCCGCTCGACATACCCGTCACCCACGTTCAGCTCGGCACCTTTGACTTTTCCGGCTTCTCGGCCACGGGCCGTTCCTACGGTCCGCTCGTGCCGGCGACGCCCCATGAGACGCTCGTGTGGCCCGACGGCGCCCGCCACGTCTACGGCCGCAACTACGTGGCCCAGAACACGTCGGCCATCTCGGGCGGTCGCATCGGCGGCTTCAAGGGCAGCTCCCTGCGCTGCCTGCACACGACCGTCTTCGACGTCATCGACGGCTCCATCACCAGCCACTCGGTCCGTGTCGGGCTCGGTGCTGGCATCTATGGCTTTGTCGGCCGCTGGGCGCCCCGTGGTCTCGTCTCCTGGATGATGGGCATCCGCCGTGTCGATGAGCTGTCAACCTGGAAGGCCAGTCTGGACGATTCGGCTGGCTGCTCGCCCTGCGGCGAAGACGACGGCGAAGACCCTGCTACGGCGTTGTCGCACGAGTTCATCGCCGTCCCGTCGGAGGGCAACGTCTGGAACACGGAAACGGCTGAGAGCAGCCTCTGGGTGCCGTCTGTGTCTGAGACTTCGTAGGTCTTGGACGAGTGAGGAGAAGCATAGACACGAAAGGGGAATGGGCAATGTGTATGAACCGCTCTTGACTCGCAAGCAAAGTCATGAAGAGCTTGTTATTATTCTGTCGTCTTGATTTTCAAACTCGCATTTAGGGAGAGAGGTGTTGGCGATTGGGAACTGGTACAAGATTCATGCTCTTTTTACTTTGTGAAGAATGAAGATGCTATGCTTGCCAACGCCGACCAATGCGCCAGCCGTATCCATCCACAACGCACAGCTCAATGCCCTCTTCCGCGAAAGCGCCTATCCCTTCCAGACCTCCACTTCCCGCCCCCCCGACCATGGCGTCCAAACCTCCCGCCCTCGTCACGATCGCGCGGCCCATCCCTACCAGAGCGGTCGTCAGCCGCAGCATCGTCTCCGCGCGGCACCAGATGATCTGGTCTCCCATGATGGCGTCGGTTATGCTGATGGTGATGATACTGCTCATCCCTCTCGTCCTTCTTTTCGTCAGACTTGGCCGTCGGCTTATCCAGGTCCTTGATCCACTTTGCGTGCGCGCCTTGCTTGCAGTCGGGACCGTCTGGGCAGAAGCCAGCGAGGTAAAAGGAACACAGCTTCCGGCGAACATGCTTCTTGGCGCACAGCGGCCCCAGCGGACAGAAGCCCATGTCGTAGTGAGGACAAGGCGGCAGACGCGTCAGCGGATCGACGTGCAGGTACAAACACTCCTCTCCGTTAGAGCAGTAGCCGTTGCGCATGAAGAAGTTACACTCGGGCATCTTTCGAAGGTTATACTCGTGCAGAAACTCGCAGTGCTCTCCCTTTTTGCACAGCCCGCGTAGCCAGTGCTTGCAGACGAGCGAGTTGAGCCCCCCGGACTGCGTCGTCCGCCCCCCTTCGCCGGAGAGCACGTGGCGCTCTGAGCAGCGCGTTCCGTGCGGACATGAGCCTGTCTGGAAGGCCTTGCAGATGGGGCGGTCGGGGGGCAGGCCGACTTGGTGTGTCTTGCGGAGGAAGGGCGTGAAGCGGAAGTGGTACGGATGCGGGGCGGCGTGGCGGAGGATGGCGGTGGTGGCGGAGGATTTGGCTGGTGATGGGGTAGTTGTTGTCATTGTATTTCCGTGGCTGGCTTCTGTCATGGTGTTTTGATGCTGGTGTATGGCTTTGGGCTGGTTGGTGATGGGAGGATTGGTGTTGGTTGGGAGTTGAGGTTGGGGCGGCTTAGTCAGCGCTGACATTGATGAAGACTCTTCGTCTCTTTCGACGACCATCAAGATCGTCGACTCTGCATCAACAGATGAGATCTTACGCAGTTGGGACGACTCAAGAAAGCATGACTATATGAATCCGTTCTCATCAAGGCAGAGCTACTACACTCTACTCAACAACTCATCCAGCAACTGATTCGAGAACCGCGCCTTCATCTGATTCCAAGTCCAACCCTGCTGCGCCCCGATGCCATCCACCACGCTCCGAAACTCCTCAAACTGCTTCCTGCACGCCACATCCCGAAGATACTTCCTGGCATCCTGGCCATGGAACCGCAGCCCGTCCCACTCCTTGGCCCAGTGCGGTCGAACGTTGATCTCACCGGGCGAGCCGTAGCCCATCCAGACGTCAGCCACCTTCTGCAAGAATCCCTTCCACTCCCCGTCGTCGACCGTGTCGGGAACGGTGAGGACTTCGATGCTGGCTGTGCCCAGGTTGCCGTACTGCGGAGCTAGGATGATGTCGCTGCCTCCCATGATGCGCAGTTCCAGGGTGAGACGCATCGGTGATGACGGGTCTTGTTCGTCGTCGCTGGTTGCGTAGACGAGGTTGATCATGTCCCACCATGCGCGCTGGACTAGAGTTAGGTCTGGTTTTGTTGGGTCTGCGGCTGAAGGGGGTAGTGGGATTTGGAACTCGAGATCTCGCACTCGCATGTTCTGGATGCCTCTGCGGAAATGGAGCTGCCGACATCAGCTGCGTCTTCCCCGGGCGGGATGCTTCCCGGAGCTTACCGCGTTCATCATGCTGGTCTTGTATCTGGGAGTGTCCTGCTCTCCCTTTGTGGGCGGAAGAGCTGCCATGCCAATCGTGGCAAGCAACTGGGCCTGCCAATAACCAGGAATGGCGTTGAAGAGCAGAGACGAAGTCATGACTCCCCCGATCCAACCTTCCACCCACTGAAGAAAGACTTGGGCGTCGTTGGGGTAGGAGATGACGTCGGTCGGGTCGGTGGTAGGGTTCCACGTGTTTACCCAGGCTTTTTGCTGGTATGTGAACCAGAACCACTCGCTGTAGTAATCGTGCAGAGCTCGCTTCTGGAAGTCAGCCGTGGCTTTGGCTAACTGCTCGTCGACGTCTGGAGATGAGAACCAGGATCCGCGGAGGGCTTCTGGGACTGTGTCCTTGTGAAGCGGTGGGATGGCGAGTCCGACGTCTATCTTTCTTGGTTCCAGGATGGCGTATTGGATGGAGTCGAGTTCAAAGGTGATGTGCGTGACGACTCCCAGGAGTCCGACTACATGAGCCATCAGCCACACGTCTCTTCATACTCTGGTGGATGAATCGTGACTTACAGCTGCCAGCAGCGGCGCGAATCTGATTTCTGTCGTCGACCGTCTGGAGCTTCGCATTGCAGTCGACGTATTCAATCTTGCGGACGTAGTCGGACAACGTCTTGTGACGCAGCCCGGACCCATGACAGATGGGGGCATTGGAACCGCCAAAGGTGATTTCAACCATGATGACATTGACTGGCAAAGCGTACGCGTTCTGAGCGACTGACCACCTCCGAAACTCCTCGTTAGTAACAGCAGCGCCAATCCGACACAGCCGCTTCCCATCCTGCGTCGACTCCCCGAGTTCAATCGTCTTGAGCTCAGGGACGGCCTGACCGGTATACTCCCCCCCGGTGATGCTCATCGGATCCGGCAGCGTGTCCACCGTCTCCAGCTTAACGAACGAGACGAGCACCTGGCTATCTTGCGAGAAGGCGGGACTCCAACTGTGACGATAGCCCGCGCATCGGATGCGGTAGTTGTTCTTGGCTGCGTATCTGACGATGTTTTGGAGGCCGAGGACTGTGCTGGGTAGGAAGGTGAAGCTGGGCGTGTTTTGCACTGATAGACCCCAGTTCTCGAAGGGGACGTTGGAGTAGACCTCCATGACGCGCGTCTCTGAGACATCTTCGTATACAATGGGCAGGTCCTTGAAGTGACGGTCGAAGAAGTCTGCATGAAAGAGACTGTGAATCGCCTGCTTAACGTCCAAGCCAGCGGTAACGATCTTCTTGAGCGTATCAAGCAGGGAGAAATGATGCTTCACCGGTCCACTAGGCAAAGCAGCGATCCGAAACTCACGCCCACTCGTCACATCGGCCGCCGACTTCCCAGCAATGAAGCTCTCGACTTGATCCCGAACGCCGTCATCGTCAATGTCTCGAAAGGCCTTTTTGAAGGCGATTGTGCGGTGAAAGGTCTTGAGAAAGCCGCGGATCTGCACTTCGGGGTCGAATTGGCTGGTGATGACGGGGCGGAGGACTTCGTTTCGGAGGGCGTCGTAGTCGATTGTGTCGAAGCGGTCGGCGAAGTCTTGGATGTGGTCTAGGATCTGCTCCAAGATGGTGTTGCGCTCGAGGTGGGATGGGATGACGGGAGGCATGACGGCTTCAAGGTGGGCTTTGTAGAGCTGGTAACCGCTGGGAAGGCATGGGCAGCTCCCTTGTTTAAATCAAGGGTTCAGTTCAAGGCTAGACTTGGTTCTGGTCAGATTCGGGGCGTTTGGCTCTCGTGTTGGCTGTGCCGCTGGAGTCTCATGCCGTCATGGGCCGGAGAGCTCGCGTTGATCGGGTATGACCAACAGCCCTGTCATCTGGGTGAGACCATGGGGATAAGGGCTGTGTCATCACCGTGTTGGCTGAGCGTGAGGCGTCGAATGGGGATCCGAGGGATACGCCAACTGGGGGAACGAGACGACATTTGCCGGACGAATGACTAGGTTTCGGTAAGATTGGATTCTTGTTCTTTGCAAGTGGTTTGAAGCTTCCAGTGTGTATTCTTACGAAGTACTCGTTTACTGAATAGCCTTCCTGGATAGTCCTGGTAGGTACGGCTTCGTTGCTCCAGTTTATACTCGTTTGCTCAAGATGATACGCAGCTGATGTATTCGCAGTGGAAGGGAGTCGACCTTCAGCCCTGCTGCCGTGGCGTCCGTATCTGCTATTTGCCATGTCTTCAACATGTATCTCACCAATCCTTGACCCGCCCTCGTCATACATTTCCATCGCCGATGCTTTGCCATATTGTTCTTGGAACAGGTGAGCTCAGCCATGTTCCCCCATGACTTGGAGGTTGTTCAGCTCACGCCTCGGCGCGGCACATCGGCGCCCGGCAGTGGCGTGGTCAGGAGTCTTGATCAGCGCTGCTGACGGGTGAAACAGGCTCGGGCTGGGCAGTTCGTGGAGGCTGTATTGTGCTGGTTTGCTGTGAGACAAGCATCTTCTTCATTGGGGCGTGGTTGCATGTAGATATGGTCAGCCCTGGATCTACACGGTCGGTTATATTGACCTCTTGCGGACTGCACTCGAGAGATCAAGTCAGATACTTCCATATTCTATGATTTGTAACATACGATGCTTCTGGCGGCGATGGAAACGCTTCCGCTTCTCATTTGTAGGCGAATATATTCGATACATCTTGTTGAGAGAACTGAAGTCGGAGAAGTAGAGACTAGCTATCAAAGACTTTCTGTTCATGAATCCACGTGTCTCACCCCATTGCCTCTAACATCAAAGTGAGTCAGTCTACCGCCTCGCTCCCAGCTCTACCAACACACTACCTGAAAGTATATGGCGCAACGACGGTCAAGTCGTCTAGGCCGCTGAATCCGCTTACCGTCGTGTTCCTGTACGTGTGGACTTATCATACGAACATAGTAGTCGGATCTATACAAAAAACTACCCTTGAGGCCTCAAATTACATGCATGGACCATCCAACGGCGACAATTTCCGGATCGTAAACCACATCCAGTACGCCTCCGGGCCTGCTGTCGCCTCCTTGATACAAGCTTCCACTTCCCTTGCCTCTTGGACAATCTCAACGTCCCATAAAGTCCTGGTCAAGCGACCGACCTCGTCCCAGAGACACTTCCAACTATCCTGACTGTGCACGTACAGATATCCCGCTCCAGGCAGGTTGCATTCGGTTACTTTGCTGTGCGCGAGGTGGCGTCCCACTATGAGGCTGTCCTTTGTAGGATCGAGCAGGGCAACCAGTCGTTTGGCGAGTTGTATCTGTTGACTTCTCGGGAATAAGTGAAAGAAGAGCTGTGCGTTGATGAAGCTGATCTGACCGTCCAGGCATCTCAGTTCCGATTCGGGATCAAGAATGTCGGTTTCGAAGAAAGTCATCTGGTTCTTTCCCTTATCCAGAAAGACTTCATAACCAAGACGAATGAACTCGGCATTGAGATCACAGCCATATAGGTTTCTCGTCGGCACACCATCCAAAGCCTTCTTCACGTCAGTATCAACCTTGATTTTGTCAACGGGTACAAACCAGCTTGCGAAGTTCCTGTCCAAAGCCACAGCCCAAGTCGAGGAACTTCTCGCCGTGGATGAGCCGCTGCTTGATATCTTCGTAAAAGGGAGTTCTGGAAAGACTGAGTTCGAGGAATAGGTATCTTCCGACACAAGGGTAAGGGGTCTGTTCATCTACGAATAAGCCACATGCCATGAGAGCTGTGAAGAATCAAGACTTTACCACTTTGAACGCTCGGTCTCGCTGTCACTCTTTAGCGCCGTCATGTCTTGGAGTAGCAGCCGCGTCAACTTACTATCTGATGTATGTGGCTCACGGCGTCACTGGGAGAGATGCCGCTGTAGTTCTCAAAGACGGCTCGCATTTCTGCTGTTAGTTTTGGGGGAGCTCGATCGAACCACTTCCCCTCGCCACTCATAGGTGAAGCGCTCTCTTGAGAAGACCCCATTGTGAGATGTACGGAGGCGAGGTTGAAGAGTCAAGACTGAAGCAGGAACCTCGGCTTTATAAGGTACTAAGTTTTCATACATGAAGATGGCATGTGCATAGAATACAAGGGGAAGCCATATGTGTGTGTGTATGTCTTCCATTGAGCAGGGGTCTGAAGAATATGCATAGAGTCGCGATTACATGTAATTGAATGAGGTCATGACTGATTTGGAGCAGCTCAAGCTTGGCACGTTAAACTGCACGGTGATACCGCACATGATATAGTTCCCGTTCTCTTCACTGCTAGGAGCTTTGGTCACGTACTTGAGCTTCTTCTGTTTATCCTGTCGTGCTCGTAAGTAAGGCCCTCGTTTTCGGCGCAAGGCTGGAGGGAGAAGATGATGCCTTCAAAGAAGTTACGACCGCTGTTAAACCACATTAATGTCTTTGGTAAACTATCGCTCACCAAAGTATTCGTCAGCAGAGAGCCTTTTGAGGTCAACTGGTTTTGATCGTTGATCGTAGTCAGTCATGCACCTTTGAGCAATCATGTCTTCGCTGCGGCGGTTGAAGTCGTACATGTCATTTATATGCTGAGGCAGGGACGAGTCAGCTGTTAACTGCATGCGGCCGAAGGCAATGGCCCTTATGAAGTGAGCTTTGGGTAACACAGACCGCTGATCTATGACGCAAAGTACGGATAGATATAGTGGCTGAATCACTGTCACCCCTGGCTGGCGGGCTATATCATGGCTTCTTTTCCCGGCAGTTTTCCCTTTTGGGAATCAAGCAATGAGCCTGATGATGGCTGCCTATGACCCGTCCAGTCTTGCTTGACAAGATACAAGGTGGAAGGGTGGTCGACATCGGTATCTTTTAGAGCATCATGAACCGCCATTTCTGTTGCCACTAAGCATCACAACTATTCGCTCTCTTAAGTATTCCTCGACCTCTTCTCTCGCATTGACCTCCTCCACGCCCTGACCGCCAACGAGCCGCATCTGCATTCACCTTGTGTTCGACGTGCCTCTGAAACGACTGCAGCTGATGAGACCACATGTACGGACCATGTGCATAAACAAACTCATTCAGTAGATACCTCTTCAAGTGTTGAACGGCTCATGACTGGTTAACGCGGGCCGCAGGATCAGGAACGCGCCTCGGGTGTGACTACATATCGACTATGCAGTGACATACTGGACGAGACTTTCCAAAAAGGGGTGCATGGATGACGGATGGATGCACTTTAGATGAGGAAGCAACACAGTCGAGGATGAAGAAGCAAGTCGATGCCAAGGTGGGAAGCAAGAGAACACTTGAAACCGGAGCGAAGTCGAAGTCTACTCGCTATTTGTTAGTGGTCGGAGATGTAGATAGGGGGCGTGAGGTTATGAGATGGGTTGAGGTTGCTTAATACCAGTAGCTACGATTGTGACTCAATTGATGAGATGGCTGTAGGTTGATTCAACAGCTCGGCTATACATCTACACGACGAGCTCTTTCACTCTACTCAAGAAGCGCACCCCCCGTCCAGCGGAACACACCACCTCCAACGCCACACCCACCAACCAAAGCATCCCGAGCCATCCCCATCCCTGGCCCATGTCATACAGCCAATTCTCAAACAAAAGAAGAAGGGGAAGAACGGAGTCTTCCCCATGGAAAACGAGCCGCTGATGCGTCTCACAGTGGAGAGGGGGAGAAAGAAGACGGATGAGGGACGCAATGTGATTTATTTGTATTTTTGCGAGACACGTGTGTTTTTTGTGTGAGAGGATTAGGGGGATTAAAAATGTTCTTTCCAGAAGCGGAATCTGACTTCGGATGTTGTGGCGGTTTTGCAGGCTGTTTTGATGTCGCGGGCTGGGAGTTGCGTTAGCCTCTGTCTGAAAGGAAGGGATCCGAAAGGGGAGAGCAAGAGAGTTGATGAGGAGAGCAAGGCAGAAAAGAGACGAAAGAACAGAGTCAAGACAAAAGGGGAAGTCTCACCAGCAACTGAAGGCCCGCAAAAGTAAACGCCGACGGTGGTACGCATGCTCCCCTCCAGCCCATTGATATACGTCCGATCAATGATGCCGTTCCGCATGGTCGTGAAAAGGCGACGAAAGTCCGGGCGGCCAAAGTTGGTGCGCGACTGGAGTTCCGTCAGGGGGTCGAGCTCAGCGCCCACGCTGTTGAGGACAATGTTCTGCGTGGTATCTATGTCGAGCTTTTGCGTGAGGTAGGTATGGATCTTGAGGAACTCGACGCCCGAGGAGCCGGGGAGGCGGGCTGCTTCCTTGGATTGGTCTTCTAGGGAGGAGAGGAGGGTTTGGAACCATTCGAAGGAGCCCGTGTCGCGGCAGACCCAGATGAATTCCACGCGGCGGAGGCGGGTGGGAGGGTTGGGCGAGTTGCGGAGGTGCCAGATGTTCTTGAGGATCGAGGCCCAGGGGGTGACGCCTATGCCGGTGCCTATCAGGACGGCGATTTCGTTTTCGAAGACGTCTTCGGCTGGGGCGCCAAAGGGACCGTCGATGCGGAGGGCTGGCATTTGCTGGCCGTTTTGGAGAGCCACCTCGTACATGCCCATGGGGTCGACGCTGTCGTAGAGCTTGGACTGGGCGCTTCCGGCACCGGTGGCGTCGCCGAGGGCGCGTGTGAAGTCGCCCACCTGCCGGACGTGGACGGAGACGTAAGGGTCGAAGGGGCAGGATGTGATGGTAAAGGGGTGCCATTGGTACTTTGAGATGGACGGCACCTGGATGAATAGCCACTGGCCGGCCT
The DNA here is from genome assembly GCA_002591395.1 of Ophiocordyceps camponoti-rufipedis. Taxonomy (NCBI): domain Eukaryota; kingdom Fungi; phylum Ascomycota; class Sordariomycetes; order Hypocreales; family Ophiocordycipitaceae; genus Ophiocordyceps; species Ophiocordyceps camponoti-rufipedis. The sequence goes on along the minus strand of NJES01000078.1, from coordinate 24,373 downwards.
TGTACTTGAAGGACGGCTTGCTGAACTGAATCTCGACGGCGTCGTACGGATGACGGATGATGCGCGTGATGCAGGTCCGTCTCCGGGCGCGGACCTCGCGGTATAGCCGTTCGCACGTGTACAGGACGCCCGTCCAGATCTCCCAGCGCCAGCCGAGGTAGCCGATGCAGTGCTCCCAGTACTGGTCGCCCTCAAAGGGTGAGAAGCCGAGGGCCGAGTCGCGGACGAAGCAGCCCACGGTGTGGGTGTAGAGAGCCAGCATGAAGGGGATGAAGAGGTGGTGCGTGTACCAGAACGACTCGAACGATTGCTGGCGGATCCGGTGATGGGCTGTCGTGTACATGAAGAGCATGCAGAGCAGCATGATGTGGCCCGTGATGCCGCCCGGCTGCGCGTAATGGATCTGGAGCGCCGTCACCGGCCGGATCTGCGTGATCTGGACGTTGTAGAAGTTGACGTAGTGCGCGGCCACGTGAAGGACGGTGAAGAAGAGAAGAGCGTAGGCGAGCTGTCGGTGAAACCAGATGTTCTCGTCCAGGGGGAGGATTCGGAGTTTGGGCCGGATCCAGCGCATGATGGTGCGGCAGACGGGCAAGAGGATGAGCATGGCGTCTACCGATAGGACGAGGCCGGCGCCGCGAGAGATCCAGACGGAGAATTGCAGGTTGTTGAGACCCGCGAGACGGGCGTCAGACTCTTGCTTCCACCTGTGAAACAGCGATTAGACTGAACCAGGAAACAAAAGACGACTTGATGGCCATATTAACTTACCATCCGTACGCAAAGATGCCCCAGTGGATGCCCCAGAAGAGAAAGAAGAAGAGGAGCTTTCCCGGGGCGAGCTGCTTGCGCAGAAACGCCATTCGCTTGGAAGTCCCCGCCATCTCTGTGACCGTTTTTGTTCTGTTGACAACGTCGGCGAGTTCCGATTAATTAGTATGCGAGTCGACCGGCGACGAGCATGAGTGGAAGAGTGCCGGAGTATCAAGCTGGTTGAAGTGATGGTGATGGCTGCCGTCAAGCCGCTGGACCAGCTTGAGACGGCGTCTTCCCCTCCTCTCTCGTCGGGCGCACCCGGTAAACGAAATAGTTTGTCCGGGACGAGAGCCGATCTCAATGTTATCGGACAACCAAGAGGAGGTGACGAAGGAGACGAAGAGTTAAGAGAAAGTTCCTGGAGGGGCGGAAGGGATGGGCCAAAGTTTTGAGAAAGCGGCCAAAGTCGAGAAGGCTAGAGTTTAGGAAAAAAGAGGGAGGCCGAGGGGACGGCAGTAAAACAACGGAGGAACGGGTTAGGTAAGGCCGCTGGGGGAGGGAGTTTAGAATCAGTCCGACCTAGTTGCGGCTGCTTTGTGTTCCCCCTTGTTCGTAGTGGCAGGCGTCACATGGGAGCGTGAGAGGGTGAAACCCTGTCAAGGCCGATCGAGGCAGGGAGGCACGGACTTTGAGCTGTGTTGGGGACAAGAGATTGGTGAGAGTGACGGGAAGTTGTAGGTGTGTTGAAGATGAGACGTAGCAGACGTCCTTTTTCGCGGGGGGGGTGCGGATTCCGGGTTAATGCGGATGGTAGGGGGGCGGCAGACTAGAGGAGAGAGTAGACGATGCGACGCCAGGCGTGAGAGGGGAGACGAAGAGCCGTTGCGCCGGCTGTCTCACGTTGGTGTCGATAGCATCGAGGTGGAACCGGGCTGTGAGGAGGAAGAGAGGAAGCTATTGACGGGGAGATGGAGGGTGCCCAAGGTCTGAGAGTCGCTGCTATTGCCTCGGCTCAAGACGCTTCTTCCAAGGTTTGCAACCGTCGGGGAGGCCTGAGCAACGGCGGAGCACGACGGGTGGCGAGCGAAGCGTGGGAGAGAGGAGCTAGTTGGACGAGGAGGGAGACGGAGCGGGAGACGGAGATTGAACGGAGACGGAGACGGTCCAAGGAACAGGTCTGTAAAGACGAGTCGTCGTCGACGAGGACGTTGTCGAGGACCGCGTGCGGGGGAGCCAGAGACTGTACGACGTGGTGCGCAGATGGGCGGTCCGTACAGTGCGAATCACCAGAGAGCCGCACTACTGCCCTCTCGCCGCTGCAGATGGGCGCGGCTCCAAAGCTGAAGCCAAGGCAAAAGGAAACTGAGCCAAACAATAGCGGCCAACAAAGGAGCTGACTGAGAAAGACAGACAGACAGGGGGGTCCAAGGGCGCTTCACGGGCGCTTACCGAGAGCCTCTCGTTGGCTGGATGGGTAGCAGGGGCCTCTATACTGTTGATGCTTCCTCGTCTGTTTGTCATCTGTTTTTTGCGCCTTGAGGATAGAGTTGGGCTTCTTCTAAGGAATTGATCTGTTTCTTTCGAGTCGGTTCTCTGGTCTGGTCTGTCGTGGATCGGATAGACTGGTCATCGCCGCGTGGCTGTGAACCTGCTAGGTAGTATCGACTAACTGACCATCTTGAACCAGCTTCAGAATCTTCACCAGCCTTTACCCTCAAATCCATGATGGGGCCTCGCTCCATGGTGAGACAGCCGCCAATGTCTGAAACGGACGGCGGCTCCGCCTGGCCGAGGGCCGCTTACCCCGTCCGTTCGCCACTTAGCGGCTTGTCGGTGTCGCGGGCGGATGATTGCGCTGCTTGCTGGAGAGGAGCTGCGTTGCTGGTCTCGGTGTCTTGAGCCGCTCTATGTTGTATGCTGGAATAAGTGTGTGAACAAGTGTGCGAACATATGAGCAAAGTGCAGTATCAAGGCGAGCACCATCAAGGTGAGCAGCATCGAAACCTCTCAAGACCTCAGCATCCCAGACATCTACTAGACCATGAACCTTGCCAAACGTCAAGCATGACAAGCTCCGCACCGCCGTGGGGAATCGTACGACATGCCACTCTGCGCGCTCCTAGACGAGCAGTTGTTTAAAGAAATGTCTCGTGCGCTCTGATGGCTATATAGACTGGCAGCCTGTCACCGGTCAGCACGTCCACCATGAGCGTCCCGAGCCGCTGCAGACGCAGCCATCCATGAATCTTGTTACGCGCTCGGCGTGGAATTTTAGGAATCTTGACGGCCGGTCATGATCCTTGAGCGAGTCGTCTTTGCCTCTTGACTCGTCGATGGCTTCTTGACTCGAAGAAGCCGGTGACTTTCCGTTGTGACGAATCGTGCCGGGGCAATGTGCCGGGCTTGTGCGGCTGGTGGTAGTCCATGGTTCGCCTGCCCGCCAACGGAGCCGTGATCTTGAGGCCTGAAAGTCGGTTCGTCGACATCTTAGCTGTCACATGTTGCTGCAGGATCTGGAGCTGTTTGAGCGAGCTGAGCTTCGTCGGTCATGTATTCGTGCTGCTATCACGTTGATGACTTGATCGGGGATCTTCGTTGGCTGATCACGGTGGCTAGCTTTGCAATCTCTGATCCTGATGCACCCGGTCTGCTACCAGACGCATACTTCGCGAAAGAGATGTGATGTTAATAATAATTGAGAGTACTTAAAGACGCCTTCACAGCTCCGACACCTCTAAGAGCAAGCCAGCCTGGACGACAGAGCGTTGTGTGATTAGTATCTTACTTTTGTACGAATAGTACGTAAGCATCGTATTCGGTTGCAAACGTGATTGGCTCTCAACGCCGGCCAACAACCTCATCTTCCGTAAACCTCTAGACTAAAGCTCAACTCATCATCATCTGTCGACGCCAGCCATGTCGACCAGCAGCCAGCAGCAGTCAATGTGGCTGCTCCTGTTACCGCCATAACGCCGGACTTCCGCTGGGGGCCGGCCCTACGATATGACGTAACCTCTTGCGGCGCCAGACTGTGCGCCTCAACTTGCCGCCTTACACTTTACCCCAACCTGAGACGGCTTCCCGGCTGGCCGTTCCCGAAAGCACATCCTGTTGCCCGAAAAACTCAGGAGAGCAAGACGGATGGACTCGACTGGTTGTGCTTCGGCTTTCCGGTCCTTTCCGCCGCCGCCCGAGCATGTCGATGGACGACTCGGACGACGTCCGACGGTATCAGGCGCCGTACGGTGCGAGACGGCCCGTGCCAACGATATCTCGATATCTGGAGGAGAAGGCGGCGCGCCAGCAGGAGGCGCTGAAGGGGGTGGTGGAAGCCGGGCTGGGCGATGATGTTGCTGTTGACGATGCGGCTGTCATGTCATCATCGTCGCCTTGGACCCTGTTGGCTGCAGGGAAGCCGGAATGGCGGGAGTCGGTATCCTCGTCTGCCGCTGGTCGGGTCCGTAGTAGCGAGGAGGACGGCAACGGTCGGAAAAGCGATGATAAGATCGAAGGAGACAGTGAAGGCGACAACGAAGCCGTCAACGACGACAACCTCGACAGCAAAGTCGGAGCGGATCCCGGCGACGATACCATCCAGGACACGTCCCAGTTCTCTCCGGGCACGGCGCATCCCAAGCAGCGACGAAGGCAGCTCCGGAGCCGGAAGCGGGAGCGGGCGGAGCGGGAGGTGACGGATCCCATCACCCATCTGCCGGTCGTGATCCATGACTTCACGTCTGAGTCGTTGGCCCAGCTCGACTACAATGACCCGCCGAGCGGAACGACGCCCGAGACGGCCACGGGCACGGCTGCCAAGAACAAGTCGGTCGAGCAGCTGGAACGGGAACAGGTGTCGATGCAGCGCGACCACGATATCCTCGTTGACCGCTTTCCGCCGCCCGAGCTCGACGCTCTGGGACGCAGCATGGTGGCGCTGTTCGAGCGCAGCCTGATGATGGGACTTGCGGGGACAGCCTTTATAATCTGGGTTACACTGTCGGCCGGCGACGATGAGTCGTCGACTGCGCTGTCTCGGACCATGGCGAGCATCACGGCCACTCTCGGAGCCGGGGCCGCTATTTTCGGACTCATCATGGCCGTCAGAGCGTACGCGAAGCGCAAGATGGACGGTCTCTTCCGCGACGAGCTGTGGGATGCCCAGCGTCGACAGGCCGCTGCTCGCGTCGGTCAAGTCGAGGACGAGTCGACAGCCTGGCTCAACTCGCTTCTCAACTCGGTCTGGCCGCTCGTCAACCCGGACCTGTTCGCCAGCCTATCGGACACGCTCGAGGACGTGATGCAGGCCTCGCTCCCTCGCCTCGTCCGAATGGTCAGCATCGAGGATATGGGTCAGGGGAGTGAGGCTCTACGCATCCTCGGCGTGCGCTGGCTGCCTACCGGTGCTGCGGCCCGGTCGGTGCGTGCCGACGATACGCTGGCGCCCTGCGACGAGTACGAACACGACCATGATGCTTCCTCTTACAGCGGACAGAGCTCCAGCCAACGTCGAACTCCCCTCAACGCCATGGCGGGCGAGGAGGGCGACTTTGTCAACCTCGAGGTTGCCTTTGCCTACCGCACGCGCTCCAGCTCCAAGAGTCTCAAGAGCCGCACCAAGGATATGCATCTCTACATTGTCTTCTACCTTCCCGGCAACATCAAGATCCCTGTCTGGGTCGACTTGCAGGGCATCGTCGGCTCCATGAGGCTGCGATTACAGTTGACTCCCGACCCTCCCTTCTTCGCGCTCTGCACCGTGTCCTTCATGGGTCAGCCAAAGGTCGACCTCAGCTGCATTCCGTTGAGCCGACATGGGCTCAACATCATGGACGTGCCGCTCATCAGCAACTTTGTGCAGTCAGCCGTCGACGCTGCCATCGCCGAGTACGTGGCGCCTAAGAGCCTCACCATCAACCTCAGGGACATGCTCAAGGGCGACGACTTCAAGAAAGATACCATTTCGACGGGCGTCCTCGTGATAAACATCCGGCGCGGCTACGACTTTAAGATGGGCGACGTCGGCATCCCGCTATTCAGGGAGGGCAGCTCGGATCCGTACGTATCGGTGGGCTGGGCCAAGTTCGGAAAGGTCCTCTGGAGCACGCGTGTCATCCAGTCCGAGATGGAGCCAGTCTGGGAGGAGACGTGTTTCGTCGTTGTATCGCCCGAAGAGCTCAACATTGAAGAACGGTTGCGCGTCCAGCTCTGGGACTCGGACCGGTTCACCGCCGACGACGATCTCGGCCGCATAGAAGTGCCGCTGAGGGAGCTCCTGACAGATGATCGATCCAGGGGCCGCATGTGGGAACGCGTCGACGGCTTCCGCGCCCTCAAGGCCGGAGACACCATGCCGGGCAAGCTGGAGTGGAGCGTGGGCTACTTCGCCAAGACGGGCGTCCAGTCGTGTCAGTTCGCAAGGCAGACGTACGATACCCGCATCCGATCCATGGCCGAATTGATGGCATCGGTTGATCGCGAGTGCGAGCGGAAGCTGCGCGAGACGATGCTAAGGGAGGGCATGACGAAGCGGGATGAGGCCGAGCTCGAGCAGCTCAGGGCGCAGGAGCTCAAGCAGGAGCAGGACGCCATGATGATGTCGGCACCGCCACCCGATGGTTACCCCAGCGGCCTGCTCGGGATTCAGATCCACAACATCACCGGACTCGAGCTCGACAGGCTCAACAAGAGGCCGGCTGAAGAGGACGACGAGGCGAGCGACGAGGAGGAGACGGGCGAGAATCTGCCGAGCTCGTACTGCACCATCATCATCAACCACAGCAAGACGTACAAGACGCGAACCAAGCCGCAGAACGGAAAGCCCTTCTTCAACGCCGGCTGCGAGCGATTCGTGCGCGACTGGCGCGAGTGCGAGGTCTTCATCTCGGTCCGGGATGCAAGGCTGCGAGAGGACAACCCACTCCTCGGAATCGTCCATCTTCCGCTTGGCGAAGTCTTCAAGGAGCGGTCGCAGGTCATGGGTTTCTGGCCCCTAACAGGCGGCATCGGTCAAGGCCGCATCCGGCTTTCGCTGCTGTGGCGAAGCGTCGAGCTGCAAGCGCCGCGCAACCTTCTGGGCTGGAGCTACGGCACTCTCGAAGTGCACGCGCGGGCCTCGAGCGCCGACTGTCCCGAGGACTTGCGGCTGTGCAAGCTCAAGCTGACGACCAACATCAGCATGGGCAAGATGCACCCGCTGCCGGGGCCCGAGGCCGAGTGGAAGGCCAAGAAGGGGCAGCATCTGGACCTGGCGGTGACGAGGCGCTACAGCAGCTGCGTGGCCATCGCCTTCAAGAATAAGGGCTTCTTTGGTGACAAGGTGGCTGCCTTTTGCGTCCTTTGGCTTAAGGATGTCCCGGATGAGGAGGAGGTGACGCTCGAACTGCCGATTTGGAAAGGGGATCGTGAGCGGGCTATGGCTTGCTGTCTGGACGAGTGCGGCGAGCGGGTGGGCAGCCTACGGATGAGGCTGACGTTCCTAGCCGGCATGGTAAGAGATTCTCCGAGTCACTTCGGTTTATTCGTACACGAGCTGACATGCAGTCTGCGTCTATCAGGGCAACGCACACTCCAAATGGGCATCCCGAAGGCAGAACCTCCGAGACGTAGTGGAGGTAATGGAAACGGCGCGAGACCACCTCAACACCAACGACCTGCGACGGGACTCCCTCGCAGTCACCGAAGAGGCCTCCAGCGACAGCGACAGCTCGACTTGCCCAGACGACGCCAAGAGCGTAAGAAGCCTAAGGACCATAGGCGGAAGCACCATCCCCGACAGCAGCATCAGACCCAGAACCGGACCGCTAGACCAGATCCGAGACTATCGCCGCCGCGACAAGGCGCTGCATCGACAGCATCGCGGCGTCATGCAGTGGAAGGTAAGCCCCCCTTCATCAAGATCCTACCAGAGAGCAACAGCTCAGGAGGCGCCCCGTCGTGGCTGACGGGTCGGCAGGTCCCCCGTACGGCGAAATGGGTCAGGAATAAGTTCGGCAAGGTTGGCGGTGGCGTCGGCGGCTTGTTCGATCATCAGTCGCGGCAGGCGGGCATTGAGACGGAGGTGTAGTCGGAGGGTCGGGGTGGGGCCGGGTGTGTGGGGCCGGGGAGTTGCTCCGGGGCAACTTTTGTGTTGTGTTTACGGTGGTGAGAATGGAGGTGCGGTATATAGCTTTGGAGACTTGTAACTTTTAGTTGTAGAGCTAATTGTGTCGGCTTCTGACGAGGCTTGAAAGAAAGTGTGTCCTGTTTGGATCATGGTTGTCCAGTCGAATCAGGAGAGGGTGCTTCGTGCGCTGCGGCTGGCTGCTGGAATGTACAAACATTTCAACAGTCTATCTACGGATGTGACGATGCCCTCTTCGTCATATTCTTCCGTTGTCTGTTGAATAACTCGACCGCTGTCTCCATCTCGACCCATACACCAACACCAGAATGGGAACAAGAACCAGACCAAGGCACACAGCGCTCAAGACACTAAATCCCCATCCATAGCCAAGGCTCTCAACCAGCGGCCATATGGCCAGCGGAACCAGCGCACCCATCAAACACCTCGTCATCATGACGGCGGCCATGGCAGAGGCGGAATATTTACCGAACGCGTCGACGACGTAGGCGAAGACGGGGAGCATCGACAGCAGAAGCGAGGTTCCGATGAAGGACAGGGCGCATAGGAGGAGCGGTTTGGGGAGGTGGGCTTGGGCTGTCCATCCGTAGAGGAGGGTTGAGGCGGGCATCATCAGTGAGCCGATGATGGCGAGGGGGAGCCAGTATTCGGGCTTGGCCTGGTGGGGGGTGCGTTTGCTGAGGCGGAGGTAGATGTTGTCGAGGAAGAAGTGGCAGAGGAGCATGCTGATGGCTGATCCTACCGCTGGTTTTCGGTTGGGTTAGAGTAGGGCGTTGGGGAGGGTGAGGTGCGTTGCGTACAGAAACTTATGAGGTAGAGCCCTGTTGTGGCGGGAGAGCCGTTGAAGATATTCTCGACAATGTCGGGCATGGTCACGGACATGATGTAGTAGATGGAGAAGCCCAGTCCGTGGAATAGCGATATGACGACTAGGATGCTGGAGGACCATAGCATGTGCGCCGGTCGGGCAATGGATCCGACGACGGTGCCGCTTCCATCCTGCTTGAAGTGTTCGTCCTGGTTTCCTCTCGTGAGAGATGGACGGTATGTTTCGGGGAAGTAGATGATGAGCAGCAGGGTGCTCAGCGAAGCCAGAGCGGTTCCAAGCCAGAGAACGGATCGCCAGCCAAGTCCCTCGGCAACGAGACCACCAACAGCGGAGCCGATGGCCCCGCCAGCGAGGTTGGCCGTAGCAGTCAGGGCCAAGGCACTCCCCCGCTCACCGGGAAGCATGATGTCGCCAGCAATAGCCGGGCTCAGCACGTTTGTACTAACAACCATCCCAGCGGCGATCCTGGCGGCGATGAGCAGCGTCGTTGTTTGCGAAAGCGCGCTGAGGACAATGGTCAGGACGAAGATTGTATTCATGGCGTGGATGACGGGTCGGCGGCCCCATGTTTCGGAGAGTGGGCCGATGAAGAAGGGGCCGATTGCTTCGCCTAGTTCCCAGCCTGTTACGAGGAGGACGCTGGTTGAGCGAGCGTGGGAGCCTGAGCCGATATCATGGACGATGCGGGATGCCACGGGGACGACGGAGATGCAGACGAATGTGCTGTGCCGATTAGAAGGATGAATTGGGTGAAGATTGTGGGTTGAGGGACGAACACGTTGAAGGACATGAAGGCGAGGAGAGTCATGATTCTCCATTTTTGGGCTTTGGGCCAGGCGAGGAGGTTGGTTGAAGCAGAAATTGGGGGTTCCGGATGGTGAGAGACTGCTTCCGGGGCGAGCAGAGGCCGGCGTTCGGAGCCCGGCATGGTGACGATAGTTCCGGCTCGCGGACTGCCGACGGTAGAGATTCGGGGAGATGGCGCCGGCTGATGATTGTATTTATACGAAGATGTTGGGAGAGGGGTTCGTGTTTCTGAGTCAGTATATCGGTTTCGGTATATCGGTTATAGAACGGCTTCGCCGGAAGCGGAGTCATGGCTTTTATCCCGGCAGATGGACGTGCCACAGCGTAACGCTATATTACGTCGCAGACAGCCACCATCACCGAGGTGCAGGCATGGGGACTTCGTATCGAGATACATGTCGAGCTCGTTGATCGAAGCACGCTAGGTGAGGGTTGGTGTGAAGCTCACCGCCTCTGCGATGGGTGTTGGTGGTTTCCGGATCGTGCTGTTGGTTGTATCTCGGAGAGAAGCGAGTAGAAATCGGGCTAAGAAGAAAAAAGCAGCTGAAGATGATGATCTCTGATGGTGGTGAGGATTTAGGTAGCAGCTAAACCTGGGGCTAGCCGGTCAAGCGAATCACGTGATGGCTTCTGCAACCTGTGGTGATGCTAAGCTTTGTGGGCCTCGGCTTGAGGATGTCCACTTTTGTTTCGTGCTGTATGTAAGCCGAGTAGGTCACGTGGTCCGAATTGCAGCAGGCTCTTGACGATGCTCTCTTCTGACTTGATGAGACTCTTCTCGCCCAGGCCAACGTCATCTTTCTGGCGGCGACTAGACTCTAGCTTTGTTTTTCGGCTAGATGCGGCGTCGCGTGGGCTATCCAAAGGCAGCAGTCCATGCCAGCACAGCGCTCCGATGCGTTGGGGGTTCTCGCCCGCGAGTTCCTGCAACCTTTCTGCCTTTCGTCATGAGTTGCTACGAAAGCATGAACCGACGTTCTCTATGAACTCTTCAGCTCCCGCGAACTGCTTTCTGAGGTTAGCTACCGGAGATTCATCCATTCAGACATCAAATCCTGCGATGCACTTGCGCGACACACATCGCTTACGTTCTTTTGCATATAGTTGTCTAACCCTCCGGAATATGGGTCGTCTCCCAGACCCGGGCTTCAGCGCTCAGGGCAAGCTTTTGGCCTATCTAGACGTGCTGGCCTACCAGCTACTCGCGTAGGACGACAGCGCGGCCGACGAGACGGACAGGAATCAGCCCGGACGAAGCCTACTTTATCAGCGGCACCGGTATCGTCAAGACTCTCCGCCGCTTTCAAGAGAACCGCGAATCCGAGACGCAGGCGGGCAACGATTGCGCGACGGCCTACCTACTAAGACGAGGACGCTACCTCGCGTTGCGTTTCTCAATAGCCAACGCTTACGGGCGGAACGACGCTGGCAGGCGGAAGTCGATGCTCTGCAATCTCGCCAATGGAGACTTGGCCGCTCATCGGCCTTGATAAAGCGCTCATCGCAGAGCCTGTGGCCAAGTCGGAACTCGTTGCCTCCGCTGTCAGAAACATGCTCCGTCGGCGGCGGAAAATTCGGACGGAGCGGGTGGCGCGGAGGCTCAATGGCTTGTATGTATCTCACACGGGACTGGGGGATTCCTCATCGCTATCAGGCAGCCGATGTTCGATACGCCGCTACTACGGCCTGGACCACCGGGTACTCCATCCCCTCAACGAGTCCACAGATCCGTCGGCTTTATTCAATTCATCCAGCAGGGGGTGTAGCCGCCGTTGCCGTTGGCCAGACGAGGAGCTGAGCTCGTCTAGTAGGTATGCACAAGAGTGAGCTGCAGCCTGCTAGTGTATTGGATGCAGTGTTGTATTCGTACTAGACACGAGTTGGTCCGATGAGACTGAGGCCTGACCAAGTCTCCCCGCTGTCGCTGAAGCGGAACAGCGAAATGTTCCTTCACCAGAACAGTCTCGAGTATCAGGAATCTGGCTGAGATTCCATAACGACAGGTGGCAGAGCACAGTGTTCACTCGCCCTATCCGTACTCCCTACTGTATGTACATACGAGTGTGCATCGTCGACCATCTGTCTCCTCAGCCTTCGCTGAACAGCTCTCGTCTCCCTCACGCAGGCCCGTACTCTCGCTGTACGCGTCAAACCGCCACTGTTCGAGTTTGAGTTCGTACGCGCCTGGTCCTACATGAGCATAAAGGCCCGTCCATCGACGAGGGTCGGAAAGCAGCTTCTGCTGGCCAAGCCGTGAGGCGCAACTACATCACGCCTCTCCTAGCACAGCCTACGCCATGGTCGCGTCTCTATTTCGCTGGCATGTCATCTTGCCCGTCTGCCTACGAAGTGTCTGACTGACGATACTGCACAGGTACAATGCCAAGCTGGCTTCGCGTCCGCTGCTGACGCAGAGCGTGACGACGGCGGTGCTGTTCGCCACGGGCGACATTACGGCGCAGCAGCTCGTCGACAAGCGGGGGATCAAGGGCCACGACCTGATGCGCACCGGTCGCATGGCGCTATACGGTGGATGTGAGTTGCGCCGGCTCGTCGAATAGAGATTGGCGCTCACCACGACATCAGTCGTCTTTGGCCCCGTCGCCACCACCTGGTTCGGCTTCCTCTCGCGCAATATCAAGATGGCCAACCGGCGGATCGAAACGCTGGCGCGCGTGGCCGTCGACCAGACCGTCTTCGCGCCCGTCATGATCGGCGTCTTCCTCAGCTCCATGGCCACCATGGAGGGCGCGAGCGCCAAGCAACGGCTGGAGAAGACGTGGTGGCCGGCGCTCAAGACCAACTGGATGGTCTGGCCGTTTGTGCAGATGATCAACTTTACATTTTTGCCTCTTCAGCATCGCGTGCTGTTCGCCAATATCGTGTCCATCGGCTGGAACAGCTATCTGAGTTGGGTCAACAGCCAGTCTGTCGCGGTGCAAGGGGAGGAGATGACGGAAAAGGTTTGAGACTCCCTTGAAGGGAGGGAGGGAGGGAGGGAGGCAATAATAGACGGCGGCAAGGGGGAGAGACGGCGGGCGGCAACAGCGAGGTTGTAGAGACGAGCACTGCTGGCTGGTTGTCATCATCCACGCATGAAGAAACAGCGAGACGCAGGATAGACGGCACGGATCGCCGTCGGTTGCCTATATGATATATCCATCGGTTGGCCAAGTCTCTGGGATAAGCAAGGGCCGGCGGTTCGCGACGCAGATCTGTCTCGGGGCTAGCCAGAGCGTCGAGGCTGAACCGCAGCGGCTGGATGGGAACTGCTCAGAAGGCAGCACGCGCCTCGTCGCTAGACACGTGCCGCATTGCAAAGGACCGGACTAATATCATAATGGCATCAGAGACTGTCAGATGGACAAAGCACCCCCGTGATAGACCCCTAAGACTAAAAGCATTGAGGATTGTATGTCAAGGCGCCGTTTCGGATCCCGCCGTTGGTGCCTCAGGCCGTCCCTGCTTACTAACGCATAGGTGAACAACCGCCAGGTTTTCCCGTAGTCCGGTCCGGCCGACGACCAGCCAGCAGCGCTCTTCCGCACCACCAAATCAAGGGCCAGGAAAAACGTGGCCCTCGAGCTGTCCGCCTTTCTCTCGCATCCTCGCCCTTCCAGTCGCTGGGCAACGTCATGTTGCCCTTGTCGCTGCGACGCGTCTTTGCGGCGGGGGCTTCACGAGGCCTCGGCTCGGCTCTGGCCCCCGCTCCTCCGCTCATGGTGCAGCGGAGAGCATCGTCGTCGAAGCCTTCGAGGCCGGATAACGATGCTAGCGACGTGCCGGCTGATGGTCGCGTCGCTGCCGATCGCCCGGCTGCTGTGTCATCCGCCTCGTCCCGCGCTGATGGGAAGCAAGCCGATAAGCGCAGGCGCAAGCAGAAGGAAGCGACCCCTAAGAGACTGCCCTGCGTCCCCGAGACGGGTCATATATCCAAGGATGGTGAGTAGGCTGCTGTTGAAGTGCGTGGTGTTTTTTCTTGACTGACTGGATGCAAGACCTCGGATTATCCTCCTTCTTCTCCCAGCATCGGCCCATTTCCATCACGCAGTCGATACCCAAGCCCGTCACCGACGAGCATTTCGCCTCCATCTTTGCTCCGCGCGTCAAGAATAACAGATCATCGTCCCTGAGAAACCCACATCCATTTGATGAAATCGAGAAATCCATGGCGCAGGTCACGATAGGCCCCCAACAGCATCAAGACGGGGTCGAGACCGTGGCCCAACTCAGAAACGCCGACGGCTCCACTTCAGGCTTCTACCTAGACATTGACGCCATGTCGGGCGACTTTCAGCCTTACCACCCGCCTCCGCTCCCGCGGCCGACGGACCCGCCGGCAACGAACGACGCCCCGGACTACGCGGCCGAGCCCACGTCGCAATACCGCAAGGTTCGAGTCGTCTTTACCGTCGAACAGTCGCTCGAGCCGGACGGCCATTACCGTGTCGCAGTCCACAGCGGACGCGTTGTCCGCCGCGCCTCGGAACGCAGCTTTCTGGAGCGCATGGCCCGGCGACAGGTCCTCTTCCAAGAGGCCCAGACCGGACGGGCCATGCAGGCCCTCAGCGTCAGGCGGCAACGGAAGCTCAGGATGAAGAAGAAGAAGTACAAGAAGCTGCAGAAGCGTACGCGCAACCTACGCCGCAAGGTGGACAAGTCGTGATGGGCGAAGGGTGTACATTTTTGTATGCGCACCTTGCTGCCGCTCTCCTCCCCCCTTTTCCCATTCGGTCTTGTTTCCTTTGCCGCGCGCCGCATCGTTGACGTCCGAGCGGTTGTGCAGACGGCGGCTGTGGAGGACGGGTTTCGGGGACAGGCATACCGGCATCCGTTGAGCTGCGGCATGTTGCTCCGACCTACGTACCTAATTACGCGCCTCTCGAGTGATCGCATATATGGGCTTTTTGCGTCTGTTGTTTTCGGTATGGGTAGTCGCAGTTAGTGTGAGGCGGTTGTCAATGGATCTGGTTTTGGTGAGTTTGGCGGTGCTGTAGGGTGGGTTGACTTTGAGCATCAGTTTGCAGTGGCGACATGTATTCGTAGAATGTCGTTGTATTCGAAGACCAGTTGATGAAGTTGACATATAGAAATTGCTGTTCTTATGACAGACATGTCTGAACTGTCGGTCTAGCAATTTATGATGACGCTCTCGGAGGCTCCCGTGAGTGCGGAGTCCCCTCTGCTCCGTCTCGGTCCGTGTCACGTGAAAGTTTTGACTCCCAGATCCTCACCGCCCGGCAAAATCTAGCATTGACCGCCCAAAATTTGTGCCTCCGGCCTACAGAGGCGCGATGGAGTAGGAAATTCTGCCGGAGCAGCAGCTCGCCCGCTCTGTCTTTCAACATGTCGCGAAAACAGCTGTAAGCTGGAGCCTCTGAGTTTTACTTGCTGCTGCTTGTCTTGTGCTGATATTCACACTGGCAGTGATCAGCGCATCCAGACGCTCATTCGCAATGGCGTGCAAGACAAGAAGAGGAGTTTCTTCGTCGTCGTGGGCGATCGGTCCAAGGATGTCATCGTCTACCTGCATCACATCATGTCCAGTATGGATATCCGGCAAAACAAGTCTGTTCTGTGGGCGTACAAGAAGAAGTTGCTGGGCTTCACGAGGTAAGTCTCTCTTCCTTACTTGGGACCGCTGGCTAAGAGTCTTGTCCAGTCATCGGAAGAAGCGCGAGCAAAAGATCAAAAAGGAGATTAAGCGAGGAATCCGGGAAGTCAACTCGGAGGACCCCTTCGAGCTCTTTGTGTCGCTACACAATATCCGCTACACCTACTACAAGGAGACGGACAAGATCCTGGGCAACACCTTTGGCATGTGCGTCTTGCAAGACTTTGAGGCTCTGACGCCCAATATCCTGGCCCGGACTATCGAGACGGTCGAGGGCGGCGGCCTGGTCATCATGCTGCTCAAGGGCATGAACAGCCTGAGGCAGCTGTATAACCTGTCCATGGACGTCCACTCGCGGTACCGCACCGAGGCGCACAGCGACGTCGTGGCCAGGTTCAACGAGCGCTTCCTATTGTCGCTGGGCCGCTGTGAATCCTGCCTCGTCATCGACGATGAGCTCAACGTGTTGCCTATCTCAGGCGGCAAGGATGTTCAGGCCCTGCCCCCGCCGGACCTGGACCAGTCCAAGACGCCGCTGCAACTGGAGCTGGATGGCATCAAGGACGAGCATCGGGAGAGAGAGCCGGTCGGCTCGCTCATCTCGCTCGCCAAGACGGTCGATCAGGCCAAGGCCCTACTAACTTTTACCGATGCCATCGCCGAGAAGACGCTCAGGAGCACTGTTGCCCTGACGGCCGCCAGGGGGAGGGGGAAATCTGCTGCCATGGGCGTCGCTGTGGCTGCCGCCGTAGCGTACGGATACAGCAACATTTTTATCACGTCGCCATCGCCGGAAAACCTCAAGACGCTCTTCGAATTCGTCTTTAAGGGGTTCGACGCCCTGGGCTATGCCGACCACGCCGACTACTCCATCATCCAGAGCACGAATCCCGACTTTAACAAGGCCATCGTCCGCGTCAACGTTCACAGGCAACACCGACAGACGATCCAGTACGTCCGGCCGCAGGACTCGCACGTGCTGGGCCAGGCCGAGCTCGTCGTCATTGATGAGGCGGCCGCCATCCCGCTGCCGCTCGTGCAGAAGCTCATGGGTCCATACCTGGTCTTCATGGCTTCTACCATCAACGGCTACGAAGGTACTGGACGGTCGCTATCCCTGAAGCTCATCAAGGAGTTGCGGGAGCAGTCACGGGCTGCCTCGACGACTGCAGAGGGGGGAGACAGTCAGCTCGCCGATCGGGCGACGGGCAGAACGGCCAAGGCGGGCGAATACCAGGCCGCCAGGAGGTTGCGGGAGATATCGCTTGCGGAACCCATCCGGTATGCGCCGGGAGACGCCGTCGAGAAGTGGTTGAACAAGCTGCTTTGCCTCGACGCCTCGCTGCCCAAGTCCAAGTCACACGTTCAAGGCTGTCCCGATCCGTCGCAATGTGAACTCCTGGCCGTCAACCGCGACACCCTCTTCTCCTTTCACCCCGTGTCAGAGGCCTTCCTGCAGCAGATGGTGGCCCTGTACGTGGCAAGTCACTACAAGAACTCGCCCGACGACCTGCAGCTCATGAGCGACGCACCGGCGCACTCCCTCTTCGTCCTCGTGCCGCCCAACGTCGAGGGAAGTGGCAAGCTGCCGGAGCCGCTTTGCGTGATCCAGGTGGCACTCGAGGGTAAGATAAGCAGGCAGAGCGTGCTCAACAGCCTGAGCCGGGGTGAGCGGCCGAGCGGCGACCTCATTCCCTGGCTCGTGAGCCAGCAGTTTCAGGACGAGGACTTTGCCTCGCTCTCGGGTGCTCGGGTGGTCAGGATAGCGACAAATCCCGAGTATGTGTCGATGGGCTACGGTACCAAGGCATTGCAGCTTCTCGTCGACTTTTACGAGGGTCGGTTTGCCAGCCTGTCGGAGGATGATGACGATGAACAAGGTCGAGAGGGCAAGGTCCATCGGGCAACAGACGCCGAGCTGGCGCAAACGACGCTGCTGGAAGAGGAGATTACGGTCAGGGATCAGTCCAAGATGCCGCCACTCTTCGCCAAGCTGGGGGAGAAGAAGCCCGAGGCTCTCGACTACGTGGGCGTCAGCTACGGTCTAACGCCGCCGCTGCTCAAGTTCTGGAAGCGGGCCACTTTCGCTCCCGTCTATCTACGGCAGACGGCCAACAACCTGACGGGAGAGCACACGTGCGTCATGCTCCGACCGCTGGAGAAGAGCGCGGACCGGAGCTGGCTCGGGGCGTTTGCGCGGGACTTTCAGAAGCGGTTCCTGACGCTGTTGTCGTACCAGTTCCGCCTGTTTACGGCTGCAACAGCGTTGAGCATCGACGAGGCAGCCGGTAAAGGCGCCAGCTTGGACTCGGTCGAAGTCGCTCCCCTGGACAAGACGGACCTGGACAGACAGTTTTCGCCGTTCGACCTGAAGCGCCTGGAGTCGTATGCCAACAACATGCTGGACTACCACGTCATCCTCGACATGATGCCCGCCGTCGCCACGCTGTACTTCACCGGCAGGCTCAAGACGGGCATCAAGCTCAGCGGCGTACAACAGTGCATCCTGCTCGCCATCGGGCTGCAGCACAAGGACGTCGACGAGGTATCGCAAGAGCTGGGACTGCCGTCGAACCAGCTGCTGGCCATGTTCATCAAGATGCTCCGCAAGGTGACGACGCACTTTGGCTCGCTCGTGTCGGCGGCCGTCGATGCACAGCTGCCGCGGCCTCAGCTGCCCGGCGTATCGAGGGAGCATGCCAGCGGAGCGCACGACGACGAGGCGGTAGACGATCGATTCGAGCCGCTGGCCACCCCTCTGGAGCAGGAGCTACAAGAAGGCGGCGACGAAGCCCTAACAGCCCTCCGGCAAAAGCAGCGCGAGCTCATCGACTCGCTCCCTCTAGACCAGTAAGTAAGAGCGTCATCAACACAACAAGACGAAGAAACCCCCCCCCCCCCCCTACTAACTCGGCGACCCCATCCAGGTTCCAGATCGAGGGCGAGGCGCCGGCCTGGGAAGCCGCAGAGAAGCAGGTGCAGAGCGCGACCAGGGACGGCAGAGCGGAACCGGTGGTGAGCGTCAAGTCGGCCAAGTCGAAGCGAAAGGCGGGCCCGACGGCGGCGGAGATTTACGACGAGGCTGTGGGGGATTCGGCGAGGAAGAAGGTGAGGAGGGGGAAGAAGGCTTCGTGAGGGGGGGGGAATATGGTGGATGATGGGTGGACTGTGGTGTTGCATCTAGGGTAGGCGTTGTAGGTGATGTCGTTGCCATGACTGATCGACGCATTCGCTGCCTCGATGGTTCTCACCGGCAGCTGTCAAGGCTGAAAGTACGTAGGTAGGTAAGAAAGGAAGTTCTACTTGCCCTACCTACGCCCGGAGGGTATCATGGTCAGATTGCCCCTTTAGCTAGACGAAGCAGCTCACGAAGCAGCCGAGGCAAGGAGTGACGATGGCTTCTTTTTCCGCGCCTTTATAGCTCTACCCCCTTCACCAAGCACGTTGGCATCAGGGACTTGTAGTACTTGATATGTGTTGAGCGTACCAATACTCTCCCATATACAACACTATTCTGGACCGGACTTTTCGTGTCTACTCTCCGAAAGGAGAGTCCACAAGGTAGGCCCCCTCCCTCACCCACGGCCCACGGGTACCTGAAACGAAGTCTTGAACCCGAAAGAGTCCAAGATGCCGGGCGGCTGCGCTGTTTGCAAATCTCGTCGTTTCTTGAGTATTCTTCAGCGTCTTGGAGCCCTTCCAGATCCCATTTGAAGCCAAGCAGCAGGGCCTGGAATACTTGAGCCGGAATCTCTGGGTCGTAGTTCCGCAGCAGGGGGATGGATTGAGTCGCGGCCTTGTCTGCTGCGATCCAAAAAGGGCCAGTTCGTTCAGATCCGCCTTCAAGGCAGTCTCGAAGGCTCTCCCAGCCTCACTCAATCAGTCTCCTCTCACCAGCTCAATCATCTTCCATCTGCTCCATTTCTCCGAGTGCAGCCTGCACGCCGCTCCAGCCGTTGACGGCGTCGTCATCACCTTGACTGTTGTCATCGTGGCGCGTGCTGATTTAGGTGTTAATCGACCCCGGGCCAGTGACACCCCCTGCTTCGAATGCCTCCGGAATGATGGGTGAGGGGCCTACGGAGCCCAAAAGTGAATCCCCAAGATCCACCGTTGGCGGCTGTGGCCATACGGTTCTTCCCAACCGTGACTGCAGTTGTTGGAGCCGGTGTCGTGATGGTTCAACGTGGTATCGTTGCCGGCTACTGCAGCTCCACTCACGTCGGCAGTTGTCATCGTGGTGTTGGTGATGATGGCGCTAGGCTCGAGGGATCCATGGTCGTGAAGTCGAAGGTTGTAGGCAGAGGCCGAGCGCGCTGGGCTCCAAGGGTCGAAGCTCGTGAGCGGTGGCCGCCGTGCCCGTGCCGTGCCCGTCCTCGCCTCGGCTCTCTCTATAGCTTCTGGGATGACGGTGCCTCCGGCGTTGTCTGTGGTATGTGAGCCATCAAAGCCCCAGACACGCGTTCTCAGTGGGTGCATACTGACGAGGCACAGACTTCCCTGCTGTTCTCGGCGGCCTGCCTGTCTTTCTGGGCTCTGCGTTGAGCACGCCAGCCGTCCATCTCCTTCTGGATCATCTTGAACTTGGCGATACGCCTTGGCTGCGGATGCCCCGTCCGCAAGGATGCTGGCGTAATGGCCACCAGCGACNNGGACCAAGGAGTCGTCTTCGTATGCGCGTCCATCGCAGCTGTTTTTTCTGCCCATCTTCTTGCTCTGCTGTCCTTACTGTTCGAGATCCCCTGCTGCTCTGCTCTGCTTGTAGTTCTTTGCTGCTGTTTCTGTCGACTCAAGTCGTCGAAGCGGCTCAGGTGCTGCCGCAATTCTTGATGACTTGACAGGACACAGGCGCGCTGGCCGCAGTTGTTGCACGTTGGTCTTCATGGCCTCCACGGCTTTCGGTCCCGACACGCCTGTCAAAAAACGTCGCCTCAAGCATGACCGTCCGTCAGGACTCGGTCAAGCCGCACTGAAAGGCTAGCAACGGCCTGCGAAATGGCGCCATGGCGAGCGGAACGGTGGCCTATCCCGGATCCTGGAGTGGCGTTGGTGAAGGACCTGCTTTTCGAGGTGCCGTCTTCCCCGATAGTCTGCGACGAGAGAACCCTCCGCTCGTCCTTGACAAATCTGGGCACGCATTCAAAGTCGCGCAAAACCCACATCCGGGCGCCAGAGTACGTCTCCCTTCGGTTTGTCCCTCGCGGAAATGGTCCTCTTCGCCGAATCGGTAAGATTAGTCTGCTCTAGGGGTCTCCTGCTGTTCTGTTTTGCTTGTGTTTCTCTGCTGATACTGCTGGCCGTAGTCGTCCAAGGTACTGCTGCTTTGTGGTAGAGCTGTTCCTTCGGCTGGCGCCTGATGACCGGCGCGGCCGTGCCATGCCCCTGTCGATATCACATGAAGACGCCATCGTCGCCTGGCCGTAGCCCCGTGGTGATGCCGTGGGCGTTAAAGAAGAAAAGAGAGCTTTGCCTCGGGCTTGCGTTCAAGTTCCGTTGCTGCGCTCTTGACGACGTCGAGAAGGCCGGGTTTTCACGTTCCATCCCGTGCCGTGCCCGCCGGGTTGAACGAAACCGGCGACCGAGATCTACCATGTCTTCCATTTCTAGCTACACCTTGTACGGTCAAGGAATGCATCCTAGTCCGGAGGGGAAAAGCCAGTCCTTCGAATTCGCAGAGACTCAATGAAGCTGTCAAATTTAGCCGCATACCGGCAGCCATCAGTCCAGGAAGGAGAGCCGATTCTCTCCTCCACGAAGCGAGAATGTCGACGGCATGTTCGTCGAAAGCCGGTTGCGTTTAGTAACATTACTGAGCCAGGATCTGGAAATGCCAAAGGCCTCGCCGCGCGCCATGGTAAAACACGAGATGCCCTTCCCGTCTCAGTGCCTTGTCCACATCCAGTGCAGCCGATGCGAAGCTTTGGGATGATTCGGGAGGGGATTCGAACCCTCGGTAGAAAATGGATGCGATATTCTTTGCCATCGTCCGTCAGCTCCTCGACAACAACCAACGCACGAGGTCGGTGCCAACCTTTCAAGGTGAACTTACCAAGGTATCCTGGCCGAAGACATGTCGTCTTTGTTGGCGCAAGCTCGGCGCGTCGGCTCGTGTAAGTGGCGAGCATTGACTGAGGGTCCAGGGGGGTCTCGCCGTGCGAAACAGCCAAACCGTGTCCGGTTAGTCGCCGTTTGGGCTGAAGTCCATCGCTTGCGATCCTCGCTGCACCCCTTGAACCTCCCACTGAACCTCGTCCAGCCGCCGTAGCAGCTGCTAAATCCAGAAAGAGTTGGCCGGCTGGATGACGGCTTTCAAACCGCCCTTGACGAGGAAGCCGTTGTCGACGTCTCCGTTTCCACCGCCAGGCCAGGTGCCAGAGGTGCGGCGATACGTCCACAGGGGCACGTCTTTGCTCCATGTCCCAGCTGTCCGCAGTTGTCGCAGATCGAGGCCGCGGCTTAGGCACAAAGGAGAACACAGCGCTGGTAGCTCTAGTAGGAATCGAACCTACCTACCTATTTGTAGACTCTTGTTAGTGTGTGCACTTCGTGGAGCCATATGAACATGAGATCGCGACGAAGGGATGTTAGGAATGAGGGTATGGGGAGGAGGGGGATCAGGTCAGAAGGGCTTCCCATCACAGAAAACGTACCTAGGCAGGCAGGTAGATGCGTCTATCCTCCTCCTCTTTCTGTTTCTCGCAAGGCCGTCCTCGGCAAATGACAGCAGTAGTCATATGCTTGTCTCAAAGATTAAGCGACGCAAGTCTTGGGTAAGAGCTATTCTCGCAAGAGCAAAGGCAGCTGCTCATGAGGGTGACGATCCTCCAAAAAATGGTGTTGAGAGACTGAATCATCGCAGGTACGAATAGGCGGTAGGCAGGAGCTGTGTGTGCGAGACCCCAGCACTGGGTAGGATCTACCTAGGCTGTGCCCTCTCTGACAGCCTCTTTATGTCGAGGGCTCGGCAAGAAGGCGTGGTGTTGAATGTGTGGTAGGTGTAGGTAGTAGGTAGGTAGGTAGGTAGGTAGGGTGTGCCCTCCCCGACAGCATCTGTATTTCGGGGGCCCGGCAAGAAGAGGTAGGTAGTTTTCGTAGGTAGGTGTGCTATAGTCTGTAGGGTAGGCGTGACGACTCATGAAGATGCGCGACGCCGTCGCAAGCACTGCAGATATCTACCTGGTAGATATTGAAGAGTGTTTGTAGACGACTGGCTCAAACAGTAACAAATGCATAGCGAAAGAGAGGACGAGGTCTGCTTCTGTCTTAGCCATGATCATCGCTCGTTTGGCATCTCTGGAACCACCTTTCTTCTTCCACTACGGCGTCTGCCAGTACGGTAGCTACAGGCCATGCTTTCGCTTTTACAAAGCTAAACGGCAGACGTTACGCACGATGAACGTACTGACAGGTACATATACGAAACGGCCGAGCAGACATCTCTCAGCCAAACCAGCCAAAACCAACATCGCCCATCGCCCATCGCCCATCGCCCATCGCCCATCGCCGGAGCATCACGTGCCATTACCAATCCACGTGCCATTGTTATTGCACATGTCTTTTGTTTCACGCCTTCACATGGCTTTGTTGTGAGCAAGTTCTCCGTCGCCGTATTGGCTACAGATTTTTGCCAGCGGGGCCAGACACTTGGGAACACATGGAAACTCGGTTACGGCCGCGGTACTTGCGCTGTGGTGCAAAGCGCTGCCAATCGCATGTAGCCTGAAATTGAGGTTCTTTCTTGTTCAGTGACTCGCGCATCCAAGTCGGCGCACTGATCCTGCAATGCCCACGTCTTCTGCCGATGATGAAAAAAATCAGTAGCAAGAGGATGCACGGTTATATTTGCGCTAGGCGTTGGCGATTTTGAGACCCCTGTCTCGGGAGCAGCCGCTTGATCCCGTCTTGGCGCCAAGTATCTGCACCTACCGACCGATCGGAAATTAAATGCTGTCGATACGTACCGATAAACGAGCAGCCAACCAATCAGCAATTTGGATCAGACCCGCTTGCAGTTACTTGACAGGGTACGTGAGACAACGATTTACAAAGGAAATATAAGCATAAACCCTGCCAAGCTTGGTCCCTGCCGATTCCGACGACGACGGTCGATCGAGTCCAACTGTCGGGCGATTTTTCAGAGCACTCCTGGTTGCAAGATCAGCGATATTCGTCTTCGAGGGTACTTCGAGGGAGAGTACATGGATACATGGCGAACAAAACATCACAAGCCGGCAGAAACCTGTCGTGGACACCGCTTGCGCGGCCAGATCACTCGATTCTGAGGGATCCACACCTTCGTCTACAAGTACCCCCTCTTTCCCCGGCCTGCTCTCGTTTCTTCTTCTTTTTCTTTCCTTCTTCACACGCAGTTTTTTGCATACGAAGTACGACTTTTTTTGCTCGTTTCCGTTCGAAACTGCACGCAAACCGACACACACAAGCAACCATCGCCACTACCTCCACACACGACTCTTTTGCCCATCGCAAGACAGATTCGAGAAGTACGCGGGAACGCCTACAGCCAGTATGTGCTACCGCGAGTACTTCGTCTGCCCCGAGTGCGGCAACAGCTTTGCGGAGCGAACGCTTCGCTGCGGCGAGTACGTCAACGGACGGAAGGCCGCGGAAGCTGGCAGAGGCGGCGCCTTTGACTGGTGCACGTATCTCGAGCCGCTTTACAAGCCCCTTCCGCCAGGGGACCCGTGCCCTTGGTTTTGCCCCGGCAGCAGGGCAAAGCCGAGGGGCATCGCCCCCGCGGTTGAGGTGAAGAAGCCGGCTGAGTCGAGAGCCCAGCCAAAGATCACCTTCGATCCGGAGCCAGACTTCGACTGCAGAGTGAGGGAGAGCCTCAACTCTCTTTCGGAGACTCAGCACCAGATCTGGTGGGAGTCGAAGAAGCCACGCGCCCGCCTCCATCGAGCGAAGGCTCGCTTGGGGCGGGCCTTGGTCGAGCTTCAAGTGTTGGTGGTGTTTGTGTGTTGTCCGTTCGCGGACTGGTAGGTACTCCCCCCCCCTGACCCCTTTGCTAACGTGTTCCCCCTCCCCCCTCCTCCCCCCTGCCCTCTCTTCCCCCTTGCCCTCTCCCCTTCTCCCCCTCTCCCCTGCCCTCTCCCCCTCTCTGCCCTCTCCTCCCTCTACTTTCTCCGTCGGTCGCTACACTCCCTCTCCGATCCGCCAACTACCCGATCAGCTCTGCATGGTCGGTCCCATTGTCCTCACTCCCGCTCGCTACACGGCCGGACAGGAC